>JANVCC010000048.1:3008131-3193454 GCA_025345505.1 Todiramphus chloris collaris | reverse complement strand
GCAGGCGGCCAGGAAGATGATGGGGCGCTCGGGATACTTGAAGCGCTCCATGTCGATGAGGAAGGTGGAGACGGTGGCGAAGGTGGAGAGGAAGCAGAGCACGGACCAGAGCCCGATCCAGAAGGCGGTGAAGGCGCGCTCGTCGGGGCTGAAATAGGGGTTGTGGCAGGGCAGGGCGCAGTTGGCGATCTGCCCCGTCTTGACGCGGTTGTAGAGCGGGTGCCTCTCGCTGGACACCGACACCATGGGCGCCCGGCACTGGCAGCCCGGCTCGCAGGGCGGCGGCGGCCGCGGCTTGCGCGGGGCCTCGGCCGGCGGAGCGGCGGCGGCTGGGGGGGGAGCCTTGGCGGGGCCGCCGGGCTTGGCGCCGCGGAGCGGGGGTTTGGCGGGCGGCGGGGCGGCCGTGGTGAGGTCCGTGCGGTTGTAGTCCATGCAGAGCGTGTCCGGGCTGCCCTGCTCAGGGAGGCGGTCGCAGCGCATCCTGTCGGGCCAGGCGAAGCCGTACTGGCGCATGAGCGGGGCGCAGCCGGCCTTGGCCCGCTCGCAGACGCTGCGGCAGGGCGGCAGCGGCTTCTTGTAGTCCTCCAGGCAGATAGGGGTGTACATGCTGCAGAGGAAGAACCGCAGGTCGCTGGAGCACTGGATCTCCACCAGCGGCCAGAACTGGTGCACCTCCAGCCCGGCCTCGTCCTGCGTGTCGTGGTTGAACTGGTTGGGCATGTAGGTGTAGTTGTAGCCGATGCCCTTGCAGAGGGGCACGGTGATCTCCTGGCACGACAGCTCCTTGGCCGAGGAGGAGGAGGAGGAGGACGACGCGGCGGCGGCGGCCGAGGCGGCGGCGCAACCAGCGCGCTGCAGCAGGGACAGGGCGGCGAGCAGAGAGGCGATTTCCAACAGGTAACTCCACTCCATGCTCGGCGGCGGCGGCGGGCGGCGGCCCCGGCTTCTCTCCCGTCCCGCTCAACAGCCACGGAGAGCGCGGCGCCACAGCACCCCCCGCGCCCCGGCTACCCCTCTAGGGGGCGGAGGTCGGTCCCCTCCGTGCCGGCCGCAGGTAAGAGTGCTCGCAGTCCCCGCGGGGGCTCCGTCGCCCAGGAGGGAGGCACCCGGTGATGGGGGGGAGCCGCCGGCGAGCCCCCGAGCGGCGCCGGAGGACGGGGGTCCGCTCAAGGAAGGGCCCTCAGCCGCCGTCGCATCGCTCCTCGCGGTGCTGGCTGCGCAAGGAGGGGAGGTGGGGGGAAGCGGGTCGTCGCTTCTCTCGCCGCTGCTCCAGCGCCGGCCGGGCACGGAGCGGCGGCGGCGGCAGAGAAGTTTCGCCGTCAGCCCCCGCGCGGCGCAGTCAAGATGGCTGAGGCGTCCCGGGGACCAAGCGGCGCGCCCCGCGGCTCCACGCTCCCACAGCCCCGAGCGGGCGGCCGGCGGCAGGGCCGGTGCTGGGGGGCAGCCGGAGCAGCTCCTCCTGCCGCCCACCCAAAGCGCCCGACTCTTCGAGCGCCCACCAGCCGACCGCTCCTCGCTCTATCGCCGCCCGCTTCTCCTCCGCTGCCGGCGGGGCGAGCCGGGCGCCCTCGGCCGCGATCGCGCCACCTGAGCCGCGGAGCGAGCGCGGCAGCGCCTCCGCACAACTTCTCGCTCTCCGGCCCCGGCAACGCCACTCCGGCCGCCGCGCTCTCATGAATATTTATAGCGAGCGCCTCCAGGCCCCGCCTCCGTGGCCTCGGCCGCCTATCAGCCGGGCCCGGGCGGGGGGCGGTGGGGCCGGCCCCAGCCCTCCTTAAGGTGGAGCCGGTGCCTTGGCTGTGGAGCGGCGGGTGCTCCTCGGTCCCCTCAGCCGCGGGGGACGTGGCGGTTTGTTTTAGTTTTGTTTGTTTTTTGTTTTTTTTTTTTTTCCCCTACGTTGTAGAAGCTTCCGCCAGTACGGAAAGGTGCGGTGCTGCACCGTGAAACGCTTTTCCCTGCGGGTGCGCGGGCTGCGGCAGGGTACTTTTCTCTCCTTGTGCTGCCGGGCAGGTCAGGTTCACTCCGGTACCAGCGGCAGTTCAGCGGCTGCCCGGAGTCTCCTCAGGAGCGGTTTTCTGCCTACAGTATCCCTGGGATCCCTTAGCCGGTGCGAGCCTTGCAAACGCCGGTCCCCGCTCGGTGTGCGCCGGGCGCCTTGCACCGCGGCGCTGAGGCCGCGCTCGGAGCGGCTGTTGCACGTGTTCGCCAAAGAGGCGGGAGCGCAGCGAAGCTGGGGGCTCGGTGGCACCGGGCCGAGGCTTGGCCGACACCTGGCCTCGCCCCCTCGCGTTTCCCGCATCTGCGAGGCTGCCGGGACGATGCCAGAAGCGCAGCTCTGTGGCGCTCTGCAGCGGGGGTCAGGGCCGGGGCTGACACCGGGGGGGAGGTCTCGGGGTGATGGAACGGGGTTCCCGAGGCGAGGGCCGTCGTGGGTAAAACCGCCCCGGCCAAGCAAGGCCCCGCAGAGAGCCGCACCCCCAGCGGGCTGCGCGCACCGGGGCAGCGGCCGGCGGCTGAACTTCCCCGCGGTCCCACGCTCCGGCAGGTGAGCGCTTCCTGACGGGGAACCGGTGCGGCCACCGGCGGGGCAGCTCCCGCCGCAGGGGGTGCGCGGTTGGAGCTGGTGCCTTCCCAGCCAGCGAGGGACCTCGGGGGTCCAGCTCGGCGGCCTACGGTGGGCGAACACGCAGCCCACACCCGCGGCCGCCCCCGGCGAGTACCCCCGCGGCTCCCCGCAGGAGCTCCGGGAGGCCCGTTCTGGCTGGGCCGCAGCTCCCCGAGCTTTCGCGTCAGCCCGGCGCCGGGGGCGGTGTCTGGGGCTGAGAAGCCGCGTGCAGCCTCCGAAAGGCTGCGTGACCCGCCCGGGGCCGCCTTCTGAGAGAGAGAGAGAGAGCAACGCCGGCGCGGCGGGGGAAGCCGGTGACTCCTCCCTTAGTGGAACCGCAGCGCTGGGGCTCCCGCGGGGGCTGTAGGCGGTGCTACGGGCGGCCGGGAGGGCCCGGAGGGGTTGGAAGCGCCACGCGCGCGCCTCCTCCTCCTCCTCTCCCCGCGCAGGCGCCGCCGCCGCCGCGCAAAGCCGCGGGCGGGAACCGCTGCCGGGCTGCCCTGAGGGGACGGGCAGTTTGTCCCCGCCCGCTCGGGGCTGGGCTGATGGGGGGAGAAGCGGTGGGTGGGTGGGTGAGGAAGGAGGTTCAGCGTCCCCTCCGTAGCCGGACCACCTTAAGGGGAGCGGCGGCTGGGCGGCGGGCGCGGGTTGAGCGCGCGGCGGGGCCGTCCCGGGGGGTTGTCGTCCTCCCAGGACGGGGCGTTTGTTTGTTAATTGCCGCGCTGTTGCGCTTCGCGCTTGTGTGGAGCTCACGCTGGGGCTGTAATGACTGTAATCTCGGGAACACGCCGCTCGGGGTGGCGGCGCGGCGGGGTTTGTCTTTTGGCGGCGTGAATTTTTCTTTTTTTTTTTTTTTTAATTTTTTTTTGTGATTCTCCGCGTTTCGAAACCGGGGAGAAGCGGGGCGGGGGCGGGGGGTACCGGGGTAGGGCAGCGAGCGCGCCCCGGGGGTCGCCGTGCGAAAGCGGCGGAACAAGGCGCCGGGAGGAAATGAAACGCGTGATGCAAAACAAAACAAAACAAAAAGCATTCGTAAATTGGTTGGCTTGTGCTAACAGGATCCTTTCCACTCCCGTCCGTCCGTTGAAAGGAACACGCGGATTACCCCGTTAGGAGGAAATGGGCAATAATGGGGCAATAAACGCGTCCGCTGTGTATTCGCTGCGGTCATTTGCAAAACCCCTTCTCCTCTCCACCTGAGAGAAGGTTTGGCCGGCTTGGTGCTGGGGCGCCGTGGCCGTGCTCCTCCGTCTTTCCCACCCCGGGCTGTGCCATTGGTCCCACTGCTACCTGTGCGTTATTTCTGGTCAAAATCAGAACTTTATTTTTTTTTCTCTCAAAAGCAGAGCGTGGTTCTTTCAGTGCTGATTTAGTTAATCCCCTACTGAAAAGTGTTAGGAGTTTGAAGAGTGCCTAGCGAAGGGAACATAATGAAAAAGTTGTCACCTGGTTGAGATCTCTCTTGACTAAGAGGGATTTAAAAAGTCTCTTTTTCAGTCCTGGATGTGATGCTCCGTTTTAAGAAGTGACTGTTAGGCTGGTGCCTGCTTGAAGAGTAGCTTATTTTAAAATCTCTGCAGAATGTAAAACCGAGTAAGTCTAGTCAGGAGAGCTGGGCGAGTCTGTAAATTACTGCTCTGTCAGGATTCCTATTGCCTATTACAAAGCACCTTTTTAGGCTGAACTTAAGCTCTACACTACAGAGACAGCAGATGTGAGGTGATGGCTTCCAAAAGCAACACAGATGCTGCAAAATTTCCATTGCGATATTTCAGCAAGGAAACTCGGGAGACGTGCTGAATGCTCCAGTTTAGAATTACACTATAACTCTCTTAGAAATAAGAGAATACCAGGTTTCTCAACAGCACACTTGGCTTCATTTCTGCTGTCGTTCCTAGGCTCTTGTTTTCTTAAAGCGTGAAAAGAGAAGCTGCACAAAGATTCTGTGTGTCTCGAAGCTGCTCAGTAATGACAAAATGGGTAATATGGAACTTAGGGTGATTTAGTAATGACTGCCTGTCTAAATTCCCTAGTAAGACCATGATAATTTCTGAAATTGTCTTTCAGGTATTCAAAAGAGCACAGCTGTGGGGAGGCTGCTTCGCTTCATGTGCCTGAAAAGCAGCCTGGATATCTCAAGGCTGTGGAATCGCAGCCCGTTTTGTGTTCCTCATATACTGAGACTTCCCTGAAGTCAGTAGAGGTACTGAGATGAAGGAATCAAGGGCTCGAGTCTTTAAAATAATTTGTGTGTTTATTCCAGAAAATAAAGCAGCTGCTTCTTCGGAGAAGTTCAGGTTTACTGTAGCAATACCAATTACTTCAGAGCAGTTTTTGCTGGGATTTCAAAACAGATGTCCAGTCACCAAACATAAAGCCAGCAAGAATGTTACAAATCCTACAACCTCTTACAAACCTATAGATTTGGCAAGTAGATAACACTTCTACGAGTCTTTGTTGCTGCAGGTATTTATGCCTCTTTTATTCAATTTAGGTTTGTGTCTGGACCCTCTAACATAAGCTTAACTTTTATGTGCATCTAAGGCTTTGCATTTGGGATTACATGGATCACACCAAACCAGATAATGGCAACTTTAGGGCATTTTAGTTTGAGATCAGTAAATTGGCTCATTTGAAAAATGTTTTGTTTGTTTGTTTGGAAAAAAAAACCATCGAGTATTTAAAACAGTATTTTATTTATTTAAGAATACAGATGTTTGGCTTATAAAATTGAAAAATCACTTTTTAATTCCCACCTCATGTTCTGTAGTACATTTTAGTGTGGCATTGTCTGCGTTGGCTAGGTCAGTGAATGGTGCTTTTATAGAAATGTTTGAAAAGAAGAACTCGGTCCATGGAAATTGTTCAAATAATCTTGTTAGAATGAAGCCTTGACTGAAGGCAGTAATTTCATGGATTAAACCCAGAAGGGGCTGTCCAGGCTGATCTTCCTATCGCAGGGCACAGAGCTTTATCCAGAGACTGCCTATGCAAATACCAGTTAGCTACAAGATGCAGGGGATTTTATGTGGCCCATACATTGAACGGCACCATGAAACTAGAAACTGTGGAACTTTCTCCCTGCTCCCGTTCACCCTGTCCTCAGAAAGGGTATTTATTTTTACATGCAAGTTAGGAGACGGAGTAAGGTGGAGTTGTGGCATCTTGTTGTGTTCAGCTTTTCCCTGAAAAAATTAAAAGCAAGAGAAACTGCTTTTATTACTAATACATCCTTTTTTCTCACGTGCCACATGTAGTCCAGAACTGAGCAACGTGATGGGCAGCCCAAGTACGGGGAGGAACACGTTGATTTGTACTTCTGCAAGTCTGCAAAGCAGAAATTATGAGTAAAAATCCATCCCTCTAAAACCTGCAAAGAAATAGAGATGGGAGAGTACAGTGTGCATATGTATCTTATATTTTGACAGATATTTTTTCCTTTCACAAAATTAAATAGCACCGACACATCTTTTGCAGCAGCCTGCATTTTATTGTGATTCATGAGAAATTTTTGTAGCCAAGAAGAACAATGTTCTGCTTACATCTTTTCAGGGATGTCACATCTGATCATGGATGGGCACAGCACCACGATGCTCCTGTTGGTCAGTGAGACGTGAGAGAGCCTTTGAGAAAAAAGAAATCAGCCTGAATAGAATCTGCTGGAGTAGCTACTTGTGCAGCGGAGAAGGAGGAGAAACTGCTGGAAGAGAACTTTGCTGTCCCTTTACCATAAAGGAGGATGACAAAGTGATTGATCAGTGCTCTGTTCTAAGGATTGCTCCAATGCTGAAACTGCAGGTTGTGGCCCTTAATGTGGTTGGAGGATTTTCTGCTGCACATAGGAGCAGACCACAATTAGGCTTCTCCCAAGGCTGCTTTGGATATGTCAGCTTTGTTAGACGAGCAGCAGAGCAAGCAGAAGAAGTCTCTGGGAACAAAAATGTAGCATGAGGGCAACACACGATCAACCTGTATCGAAAGGCTTACCTTTATTCTCCCACGCCATGCAGCTGAGGATTGGGCTGCAACGTATTGGCTCGCTCAGTGCAATTGCATATTGCTCCATTTCTCATTAGTGAAACAACTCAGGAGGAAGGAATGCAAGAAAATACAGATTATAATGATTATGGAAGAAAATAAGTGCTCTCGAGGGCAATCTTTTAAATTTTCTTTATTCTTTATTTATATATATTTTAAAAAAATTATAGTGCCTTTTATTTAGCAAGCTTTAGTTATAATCTGCCTGTGCTACAGGTTGTAATGCCTCATGGTGTGATGTTTCACACATGCCAAGTCATGGAACTTTTGAAGACAAATTGTCCCTTGATTCATTGCCAGCGTATTTGGGGAGTCATGCAAACATCATGCAGTTAAATTGCTGACCATGTTGAGTATGTCTGCATGTAGTGAACAGCATTGTTTTCCTCTGATGGCCCAGGTAACCACTGATTTACTTTCTGGCAGCTGCTAAAACATTCGTATGTAAATGCACTCTTGAATCTCAGGAAGGCTGGTGGATAGAGGCTGGCAAGGAGAGGTTGGGTCTGGGGATAATGTGAGAGTACAAATGCACCACTCACTTCTAAGAGTCAAAGCTCGTCCAGGCTGTATCATGACAGTGACTTCTGCAGTCATAATTTGTGATTCTTTCTCCATATGCCATCCAAGTGCTGTTAATGCACATAAATGGCATGTGCACCATCGTTACTCCCAGCATGGGTTGGGAAGTTTGTTTGGTCCATCTCCAGTTTTGGAGACCTCAGTTTCAATAACCTGGGTATAAACCCCTGCAAATGACCATCTAGCCTGAAGATGGCATGGCATGTGTGTATCTGGTCTTTGGTGTTGGCTCTACTGGAGGAATTAAGGGGTCTCTATCTCTTAACTTTGTGGCATCTGTATTTGGGTCAGGGGATAGCAGACAGGGTAGTAGCTTCCCAGCTCTGAGTATTGATGTTGACAGGGTATACAGAAGAACCAGAACAGAGAACTGGGGAGTGGCAAGGTTCTGTCTGTCTCATATGCAGTAAATCAAGAGCTGGGGCAGCTCAGTTGCTACCCTGCAAGGAGCCCTGAAACTCCTGGCAAGAATTCCAGTCCAGCTTGTGTGCAGCTCTCTGCTAGCTGGTCCAGCCTGGTGGAAGCAGACGTGAAAGAAGCAGATATGGAAGACTTCGAGCTAAGGACGCCCCATCCACACTAGGATGTGCTATCAGAGACAAGACTAAACCCTGTAGTCCACTTTGATTTACTCATTTTTGCATGAACTATGTGGAGACCTTAGCTTATGTGTATGCCCTCTCACACCCTGTAAATTAAATGAGAAATTAATACGGTGATGCACTTACAAGTAAGAATTGAACTGAAGGGAAAAAATGACACTTTGCATTGAAAGGCATGGATGAAGATGAAACCCAGGAAGGAGAAACTGAAACTTTGTGTAACTGATTGAAGTGGAAAGTGTGTTGTTAAATCCTCGAATGATACAAAATTGTTCATAAATTCTGATGCTGCTTTTTGTACCTTGTAAATCAGTAGTAGTGTAATTTAAGGGAGTAATGTTTTCTATACGTGTTTGATGTGGATCTGTTTTAAGTTTTACCGTTTCCAATCCCAACTTTTGAGGGAGGATGCACAATAGTAATTTAAAAAATATTGAGTGATAAAAATCACACGGAGAAATTCCTACTGAAATTACTCATTGCCCTCGAGTTAAAATGGAAATAACAAACGTATCTTTCATCACTCATTTTGAATATTTATTCATTGTATTTCACTTACTGTAAAGAAATCTCTTATCTCTAGGGTTAGATCCTGACTAATCATTCACTGGGCTAATGTTGCTGGGACAACACGTAAATGGCTGGTGATTCCAAATATGAATAAGGACAGCAGGCTCAGGCTTGTGCTAATTTTGATGAATAAATTTGCCTTGAGAATGAAAAGTCACGTTAGCACTTTTCACTTTATAACACCAGACGGTCAAAGATGTTAACTCTGTGCAAGGAATCACCATTAGGCAGTGCTTGTAGGGAACTCTCAGGTGCCCAGTCTCATCAGAAACTCAATCTTAAAAACCTTTCTCTGCTTTGATTTTTAGTAAAAGAATGGTGTGATTGAAAAGCCAAGCGTTGAGAGGAATTTCACTGTAATAGCAGAACATCCTTCCTTTTGTTTTACCCACTGAGGTTTTAATAAGGATATTCCTTTGCCAGTTCCTTTGAGTTTTCTTGATCCTTAGTTGGTGCTGATGGTGGTAGCAGTGGTCCTCTGTATGTGTGGTGGGGGAAAAGAAAACAGTACCCCACTGGTATGACATTTTTTTTTTTGCACTTGTCATTTGTGGGCTCACAACAGCGTTACAAAAGTTGCAGTCTTGACCGATTTCTTGTCTTTCTTTATTTATACATTTATTTTGCCTTTGTGGTGAGGGGACGCAACTGTGTGGTAGGAAGCAGCCACAGGGGAAGAGCTGGACATTAGAAATCTAGTTCTAACGTTGTCCCTGGCACTATTCTTTGGGTGCTTCTCGGTTTTGGTCTGGTCAGGGCCTGTTTCTGGATGAGAGGCTTTCAATTCTTCCAGTGGATTGTGGAGTTTCAAGAAAAGGAGTGATAACAGCCATAATGGGATAGCTCTTGCTCTCACTTTTCATTGCATTAGCTATATCAAATTTATTCCTGCTGGTTAATTCACTGAATTTGAGAGCCCTGAAAGAAGAATAAATGGAATACCTCATTTTCTTGCCACTTTGGCTCTACAGGTTTTTTGTATTACTAGTAAGTGTAGCCATCCTTTGGTTCTTATCTTTGTTATTCTCTTTTGCATGTTAAGCTGGTTGGTCTAACTTAGGGCTCATACACTAAATTACTGGTTTTGTTTGGGTTTAGCTCCTTGTCTTTTGAACAGCCCTGCTCCCAGGACTGCTGTGGAAAATTTGAAGCATTTTACTGCTGTGTAAAGTTTTTCTGATCTGTGTATGGACGGACACAGCAGCCTGCTAAGTTGGAATCTGCAGGTTAATGAGCATGACCTTGCTTGACCTGGTACATTTCTTGCATGGATTTTTGATAAAAAAATACAAAACTTATTTTTGTTTTTGTCTTCATTTTCCAGGAAAAAAAACTCCATGCTTTGACAGAATGCAGAGGACTGGAAGGCTTTGACCGAAAACTAAAACTTCTTGATTTGGAAAATGTTACTATAGTCCACTTCTGACATCATAATCTGGACACGTGCTCATCCTATTCTGCAGGGCTAAGGCTGCCTACCACCTTTGACACTGTGCCATGATCTTTCCTCTTGGAAGCAGGGAATCCCTGAAAGCGATACATTATCAGAGTTGTCATTTAAATGGTAAGTCTAGTTGATAGAGGAGATCTGCCACATAAAGCAGGTAAGCCACAGATTTAATGAGATGCTACACTAGCGTTCCTTAATAACATTTTTTGTTTTCAGTCAAAATATTTTGGTTTGTAAGTTTGGCTTTTTGGTAATAAAAGTATATTTGCAGAAGCATATACTTAGGCATGCCAAAAAAAACCCCAAACCAACCAAAAAGTGTTTAGCAGAAAGCCTCGTTTCCCATCAAAAATAGATGCAGTGGAAAATTTTCAGGCAGCCCTATATTTAACCTCCTTGGATCAAAATTCAGTTGTTTGAGTGAGGGAGGCTCACAGAGCTTTTTTGCAGCTTTTGTTAGGGTGTCTGTTTTTTCACTCATGACATCTGCCTCCTTTTCCAGCTATATTCAACCATGTTATGATTCTTGCTATTGCAATATTTTACTGGGCTCAGAATACCAGTTGCTACTGGACTCAACTCCCTGGGGTATGTGCAGACTCAAGAGTTTCTTTCAAGGGGTGCATCAATCTTGCTTTTTAAATTTTGTTTGGGTTTTACTAAGCAAATGTGAGTAGCTCTATCTGCTAAACACTGAGTATGCACAAACCAGCATCACTACTGGAGTGAGTTCAGAGAAGGCAATGGAGCTGGGCTGGAGAGAATGTCTTATGGGGAGCAGCTGAGGGACCTGGGGTTGTTTCCTCTGGAGAAGAGGAGGCTGAGAGGAGACCCTATTGCTCTCTACAGCTCCCTGAAGGGGGGTTGTGATGAGGCGGGTGTTGGTCTCTTCTCCCAGCTGACTAGTGACAGGATGAGAGGAAATGGGCTGAAGTTGCCCCAGGGGAGGTTTAAGTTGGATATTAGGAAATTTTTGTTTTACTGATAAGAGTGGTGAGGCCTTGGAACAGGCTGCCCAGGGAGGGGATGGGATCACCATCCCTGGAGGGGTTCAAAAACCATCTAGATGTGGCACTTCAGGGCATGGTTTAGTGATCATGATCATGTTTAGTAGACAGTTGGACTTGATGATCTTGAAGGTCATTTCCAGCCTTAGTGATTCTGTGACTCTGTGATCACTGCAATACAGTTCTTAGTTCTTTGCCCAAGGTAGCTTTGCTTTGGGATGTTGTATATGTGAGTTTAAGGGGTAATGGGCTAAAGTGCTTGAAAAAGAAGACCCATTGGGCAAGCTAAGCAGATAAATCACATCAGTCTTGGGAATTCCTGAGTGGAATATAGGTGAAGGCTGAGGAGTTATTTTGGGAAAATAGTATATCTTATTTCTTTGTTCATGTTCTCTTCTCATGGCTTTGACTCGTGGCTGCTTTCAGAAGTGGGATACTGAGCTAAAGAGACCCTTGATCTGAACTGACACAGCCATCCTTGGGTAAGAAGTACATTGATAAATGAATAAGCATAGGCTTTTGCAAGCTGGAATTGGGCAAAATTTATCAGAAATGAAACTACTTCTTCCAAAAATATTGTAAGCCGATCGCAAGAGATGTGAGCATGGGGATAGAGAATTTCATCTGAATAGGTTGTGGTTCTGTAGTCCTAAGCTTTCTGTTGAAAATTTGCTACAACTGTGTCTCAAATACAACTGTGAGCCTTTTGGGGCAGTCTTCTAAAGCTACTGGGTAGAACATTAGAGTAAGACTTCTGCAGAGATCACTGGACTTTGTATTAAGACAAGAAGAGAAAACAAAGCGAATATTGAAAATTAGGGAGGAAAATTGTTAATGTGTCCTACATGAGTTTTAGTACGTGCTATGTTCTGTCCTTTGTTCAGTGTTAGAATGCAGTTTGTAGCCAGAATCTATCAGCAACTGGCAACATGTGGTGTTTCTTAACCCAGAGTTGATTGTTAGTCTTTATTGCTTGGTTTGCATCTTAGCACTCTTACAGAAATGTCTTTGCAGATACTTTTAATTTTGTTTTCATGTCAATTTAATTTATACCACTTCATGACTGCTGAGCAGTACTAGTCTTTTTTAGCCTTCATAGGCATTAATGATCAAGTCTGTACGTGAGCTGATTCTTAGTTTTGTAAGAGAGCAGCTATTTTTTTTCCCCCCTCTATTTTTAATAAACTCTTTAAGAACTTTTATGATTACCTGAAAGTAAATACATCTCGTTATACTCCTTAAGTTTATTTGGTAGTCATATTGACCAAGATTAATGGGGTCTCTTTTTATTTGTTTTCCTGACAGGGAAAGTATTTTTCCTTCAACTTTCTGTCAGCAGAATTTGATTGTATTAGATTTGCAGTAGATGACCAGTAATTTCCCTCTTCCCTGGTATTATTTCAGGCTTATTTTAAATAAATATTTGCAAGGAAACATAACAGCGAGACAACATTTGAAAGGAAGAAATAGTTTGAGTATTGTTGAGAAAGAGATTCATCATTCTAATACTAAAATTACGTCAGGAAAGAGGACAGAGAAAGGAAAGCATAATACTCAAGTATAAGAGGGAGGTCCTGTGGTACCACTTCCCAGCTGTTCATGTGTGGAATTCAAATACTTTTCAAAGCATAGTGCTATACAGTCAAATAGCTTTACTTCAAGTAATCATTTGTGTAAGGTAGAAATTTTAGTACATTAGAATTAATGAGATGGAAGAAGTAGAAAAATAAAATAAAATAATTATGTCCACGTTTTCCTAAAAACACAGTGAAAATGTGTAAGTTCTTTCAAAATGAACTTCGGAATTTTGTGAAGTGTGAGCTTGTAATCCTGTCTCTAACGTGTGTCAGGAATAGCAAGAAGAGAGCAACCTTTCTCACATCTATTGTGTGCCTTAATCTGAATCTTAATGATAGTCTTACGAGGTGACAGGCAAGTAGAGTTGCCAAATCTGTCCACTCTTGAAACTGGAAGAACTGTGGGAAGTCGTTGGGTGCGAAAAAAACACATGTTCACAACTAAGACTTTTACATTTCTTTATTTCATTGAGGTGGTAGGTAGTAATTATTTAAACTCCAAGGAAAAGAGAAGATTGCATTCTGCAAAACTTTCTCATGCAAAATAGTCTATCCTCATGTCTGTGCTCCTGGTTACTTTAAAGTGTCTGCTTGCTTGAGGAAACGTCTTCAAATGGGAGAGGGGATTAGGAAACAACAAGCAAAATGCAGCTTGCAGTGGGAGTTAACTTTTGGGAGTGTGGGGCAGAGAATGGACAATGAGTATCACCCACCATCTTTTCAATGGTCAATACTATCAAAAATGTTTTTCTTACAGGTACCCCTTTATTGGCAGAAAATTTGTGAGTCAGAGAAGGAAAATACTGTAGTAAAATACACTCAGCCCAAAAGCCAGAGAGTTAAGTGATGCGTCTCCTACAGGCTTAGGAAATGATGAGGGTAAATTGAGAAAGTGTTTCTGTGCTTAAAAAGACTAATTATATCTGTGTATATCAGTCTCTTGTCTGCTTTATACAGTTATTTGTGCTGTCTCACTGGTGCTTTTGAAACGGTATTTTTACAAGGGTCACTAATTTGGATTGGGATATAAGAAATGGTTATTTTTATGCGTAGTAAAGCTGCATATTACAGTTTGTACTTTTAAATAAGCTGCTCGATTCTGTATAGAAACCCAAAGATCTTCATGACGTTTGGTTTTGCAATTAACAAATGCAGAGTTGATCAAAAATATCTTCCCTCGTACAATGTGTGGAGATGAGGTTAGACTGTCTTACAGAATAATGGGATAATGATGATTTCCTTGAGAGACTACAAAAGCAGCATCTAAGTTTCAACTGACGTTTATTGACACAGAGCATCAGTTGGGAGCCCCATCAAACTTCCTATTCTTTTCTGTTTACCACCTCCTGCTTTTATTTACAGTCAGCATATCTGTTAATTAGCCTCGGGTAGAGCCAGTTCTTCTAAGAAGATCTCTTGTCTTCCTGGTGATGGCCCCATGAGGTGACCATGTACAGACAGTCTGTGAGTGAATTAAGCTTTAACTCACTAATTTCAGTGCCTGATTCTGAAATGTTTAACTCAGCAATTTGTATTTGGAGGATTGGCCTTGACTTCCATTGACGTCAGTGTCACAAATGCATCCCAGTGAGCTCTCAGCATCTCATGGTTACCTCACTGGAAGTTGTATTTTTCTGTAGTTTATTGTTTTACGACGTTCAGACCGGAATGCAGATAGTACATTGGTGACTTCCAGGTAAATGCCTTGTATCACTGAGGTTATTTAGCTACTTGTCATTGCACTTTTGCAGAATAAAATTACTCCTCCATTTTCCCAGCTATCTCTGTTGCACAGTATCTGAATGCTTTTTTATTTTTCTGCAAAAAAAAAGACATGTAATGGTTCAATGCTTGGGTCTCTCAAAAAGGTACTTTCTAGGCCACCATGCTATTTTAGAGTCTCACCAAGCTCAGTCAGACCTTGTGATGATACAAAGTTGTTTATAGACAAAGCCTAAATGCTAGAAGTGGTGGCTGTAGAGCACTTCTCTTCCAGCACAGCTTGTTTATTAGAAAAAGAAAAAAAGTTGCAGTTTTATATTTCCAGGAAAAATCCAGGAGTGCGATTAGGAGATCTCCTGTCCAAGTCTACAAGATGCTGCTAGAAGTGCTCTGAGAGGTGTGAGCTGATCTGTGCATCTCACTGGGGTGTTAGAAATCTTGTTGTTTCAGTGTTAATGGTTGTGTTTGTTTCATCTGAAACCTAAGAAAAGAAAGACTAGGCCACTTATCTGCACAGTCAACTGTAGGTGATGTCTTACAGTGATGACCAAGTCCCTCCCTTTTGCCAGAATGCCATTTATTCCTTCTCCATCCTCCAGTTGAGGAGTAGTCAAACTCTAAAGACCTAAGTGTAGGTTACAGATGCCCTTGAAATCCTTCCCAGAGCAAGTATTGAAAGCCATAAAGTACACATTGTGGTAGTGTATTTTCATAATTTATTGAGAGCTTTAGTGATAAAAATTGACTGCTTCAGTTAAAATAAAAGTAATAATAATAATAATGAAAAAAACCCCCAACCCTACCCAAACCACCAGTTTAATTTCTGGAACATATCCAACTTTTATACTGGAAAAATTACTCAACGTAGCATGACTTTCTCTCTTCAGTGTGGAAATATTTGTGCTGATCTAAACCATTTTGTGCTGGCCCAACTGCATCCCAATGTCTTAATTTTTGTGGGTGGGCAGACCCAGGTGAAGTAACTTAGTTCTAAAGGAATTAGAAACCCAAATTCCTAAGGCATCCAGGTATCCAAGATGCTGTGAAAAGAGAGGCAAAAATCACAAAAGGTGAATATTTGCTAGTGGTGCCTGATGGCTTTGGAGGGTCAGTGGTGCTGCAGTGTTGTGACACAAAAAAAAGATCAATGAAAAAGTATCAGTGAAAGTTTCTGTCATCTTTAATTATAAGCAGCCAGTGCTGAGTGGTCTGTCAATGGTTCATGGGGAGTCGATATTGAGAGGAAAAGGTGGGTTATATTCTTCAAACCATGTTCACTGCTTCTATGAATTCTGTGGTCAAAGAACAGAGAGATAAGGGATGCTGGAAATGTTTTCTAGAATTCAGTCATTCATCAGTATTTTATAGGCACTGTTTAAACAAGCACCTTTACTATTAGTATGCTATCAACTGTCAAATCTTGTCAAGGCAGCAAAAGGAATTTTTTGCACAGATTTCCTTTGACATACAGCCTCAGTAAGTATGGAAATTACAACTGAAATCTCTCTCCTTTTTTTTTTTTTTTTTCCCTTGCCAAACACTGCAGTGCCCAAATTTATTGAATTTCAACTCCCCCCCCCCCCCCCCACTTAATGTTGAAAGACAGATATGCAAATTTGACTAACAATATGCATGGTTAAATTTAGCTGTAAATTCTAGTCAAAGATTTCTGCTTTGTTTATTGTCCAAGTCAATATGTCTGTGGAGAAAACCTCCTGCTGTGCAAGAAATCATAGTCAGCTACATGGAAAAGTGGAAAGTTTAATTATGAGAGTTTATTCTGAAAATACATAAAGTAAAGCAAGCACTGTTTTTTTGGGTTGTTTTTTCTTATTATGACTTCAGCTAACCACAGTACAATGGGTATGGTTTGTTTTGACACAGTTACACCAGACAAACCACTTGATTTTTCTTTAACCTGGTCATCTGTGTAACTGAGAGGGACTGAAAGAAAGCAGATGAATAAATGATACATGTCTTGAACGTGCCAGGTAGATTGTGACATAAGTAAAATCCAAGTGTGAAGAAAAAAAAAGATATAAACACATGTATTGTTGAGAATCTCTTCATTAAAATATATTTACCCTACGAAGATATTTGTACTACATTGCCTGAAAGATGCAGATTTCCTTTGCTACTTTGTCATAAGATACTTTTGGTTTTGTGTGTGGTAACAATGAAGTATCTTTCCACTGAGAACCCTTGTGTAAAGGTTAATTGCTGCTGGCTGGAAGAGTCCCTTGGGAGGCAATCCTGAAGGTTAAAGGAGTCTGGGAAGGCTGGACAAGGAGGAAATCTTTAAGGCATAGGAGCAGCTGTCCCAGTGTGCCAGAAGGTGAGCTGGTGGGAAAGAACACTGGCCTGGCTGAACAGAGAGTTTGGCTGGAATTCAGGGAGAAAAGGAAAGTCTGTGGCCTGTGGAAAAAGGGTCAGGCCACTCAGGAAGTCTACAAAGATTCTGTGAGGCTAGGCAGGGAGAAAATTAGAAGGGCTGAAGCCCAACTAGAACTCAATCTGGCTACTGCCATAAAAGACAATAAAATATATTTCTATAAGTACATGAACAACAGAAGGAGGACTAAGGAGAATCTCCATCCTTTATTGGATGTGGGGGGAAGCATAGTGACCAAGGGTGAGGAAAAGGTTGGGGTACTGAATGCTGCCTTTGCCTCAGTCTTTGATACTAAGACCAGTCATTCTCCATTCTCTCCATTCATCCCAACAGGGATGAGGAGCAGACTGAAGTCCCCATAATCCAAGAGAAAATGGTCAGTGACCTAAACCACTCGGATGCACAAGTCTATGGGGCTGGGTGGGACCCACCCGAGGGCACTGGGGGAGCTCTCAGGAGTGCTCACCACGCCACTTTCTATCAGTTGTCAGCAGTTCTGGCTAACTGGGGAGGTCCCAGTTGACTGGAGGATAGAAAATGTGATGTCCATCTAAAAAGAAGGGCTGGGGAAAGGGTCAAGGAAATTACAGATGTGTCAGTTTGACCTCAGTGCAAGGAAAGGTTATGGAGCAGATCATGTTGAGTGCCATCACGAGGCACATACAGGACAACCAGAAGAACAAGCCTAGTCAACGTGGGTTTATGAAAGGCAGGTCCTGCTTGACTAACCTGATCTTCTGTGACAAGATGACTCGCTCACTGGATGAGGGAAAGTCTGTGGACGTTGACTGCCTGGGCTTCAGTAAAGCTTTTGACACAGTTCCCCACAGCATTCTCCTGGGGAAACTGGCTGCTGATGGCCTGGATGGGTGTGCGCTTTGATGGATAAAAAAACTGGCTGGCCTGGCTCAAAGAGCAGCAGAGAATGGAGTTAAATCCAGTTGGCAGCTGGTCACCAGTGGTGTTCCCCAGGGCTCAGCACTGGGGCCTCTTCTCTTTCACATCTCTATCAAGGATCTGGATGGAGGCACCCTCAGTAAGTGTGCAGATGGCACCGAGTCAGCTGGGTGTGCTGATCTGCATGAAGGCAGGAGGCTCTGCAGAGGGATCCGGACAGGATGGATCCATGGGCCAAGGCCACTGGGATGAGGTTCAACAAGGCCAAGTGCTGGGTCCTGCACTTGGGTCACAACAACCCCTGGCAGTGCTACAGGCCTGGGGAAGAGTGGCTGGAAAGCTGCCTGGTGGAAAAGGACCTGCGGGTGCTGGTCAACAGCCAGCTGAACGTGAGCCAGCAGTGTGCCCAGGTGGCCAAGAAGACAAAGGCATCCTGGCCTGGGTCAGAAACGGTGTGGCCAGCAGGACCAGGGAAGTGGCTGTGCCTGTGTACTTGGCACTGGTGAGTCTGCATCTCAAATACTGGGTTCAGTTTTGGGCTCCTCACTCGAAGAAGGGCACTGGGGTGCTGGGGAGTGTCCAAAGAAGGGCAGTGAAGCCGGTGAAGGGTCTGGAGAAGATGCCTTCTGAGGAGCGACTGAGGGAGCTGGGATTGGTTAGTCTGGAGAAGAGGAGACCTTCTTGCTCTCTACAGCTCCCTGAAGGGAGGTTGTAGCAAGGTTGGTGTTGGTCCCTTCTCCCAAGTAACGAATAACAGGACAAGAGGAAACAGCCTCAGGTTGCACCAGGGGAAGTTTTGGTTGGATATTGGGAAAAATTTCTTCACTGCAAGGGTTGTCAAGCCCTAGGATGGGCTGCCCGGGGAAGTGGGTGGTGGAGTCCCCATCCCTGGAGGTATTTAAAAGACATGTAGATGTGGTGCTGAAGGACATGGGTTAGTGGTGAACTTGGCAGTGCTGAGTTAGCAGTTGGACTAGGTGATCTTAAAGGTCTCTTCCAACCAAAATGATTCTGCAGTTCTATGCTGGGGAATACGTGCTATAAACGATACACAAACATATTCTCATGTTTGTAACTGAAAGCTTTCCAAGATTTTAATTACTGGAGTGGTTCCCATTTCTTCAGTTTTTAGAAGTCATGTACATGGAATACATTTTATCTAGCTGTCTGTCTAGAAAAAAACATTGCATGGCAAGAAGGTGTTTCTCCTGCCTACCTGGAGTATACGTCATACTGTAACAACCTGCATTCCTCCTTATGGTTCAATGCATGTTTCTCCTTTCTGAGCCTGTTCAACTGTACTATGAAGAATATTTTTATGTTAATTCTACAATGGATGATAGTAATTAGAATTACTCTAAGCCAATAACAGAGAATTGTTTTGTGGGTGGTATTTGGGTTACATGACTTTCATCAGATGTGTATGCAGATAATTTTTTTTCTTTGCATCTCTGTAGAGCTGATCCACGATCTGAGCTTGCAAGTTCTACAGTAATACAGACAGCACATAAAGGCTGGCAGCTTTACAGAGGAGATTGCTGACCCTGTAGGTAGGTTCAGGATAAGCAATTGCCTGTTACTTCCCTTCCCCCATACTCTGCATTTCTACAATCCAGCGGTTCTTCTGGGGCTTTCATCAGGTCTCATAACATGTCCTATATGCAGGACATTAAATGTATTTATGGTAGAGTGGGAGTTTTGTTCTGAGTCACTGGTGCATCTAGAGTTTCTTCGTTACATTCTTCTGGTTGCCTAATACAGTGAGACAGGCACCAGAGAGGCGCGGACACTGCTGCCTCGTGCTAGCCATCCTTGAGCCTGAAACCAAAAAGATGTGGAGGTGACAAATTTCCTGTAGAACTGAGTGGCAGTTTTAAGCTCCTAAGTAAGATTTAGGAGCCTAAATACTTTGGAATGCTCTATGAATAAATCTTAGTTTCAATATAGCCTTTTAATTCTCCACACATCCCTGCATTCTTCCATACGTCTTCCTCGTCGGCTGTTAAATGGCAATTTGAATGCTTAATTATGCTTCTGTGTTGGGATATGTTTCTTCCTAGTCTTATCCTGTGTTTCCTCAGACTCTCTGTTCCTTTTCAGCTTCTTACACTCTGGGTACCTAATAAAGTCACTAGCACACTTAATTTCCAGTGATTAGCTTCCCTGCCACACTGGCATGTACATAGGACCTTTGGTATGAAAAGAGCTGGCTACCTCAGAAAGATGCCCTAAAAGGAATCATTAAGACTCAAAAATGTCAGGGATTTGACTATTTTGTCCACTCAGTCTGTGTATTTTTGACCATTCATGCCCAGTATGCAAGTTGCATACTGGCCAAATTCCACTTTGTTTGCCTGGCAAAAAGTGCAGGGCTAAGGGTGTGTGCCACAGGTACCTAAATATCACAAAACCATATGGCAGTCTAATGCTTTTGTCTCTGAAATGACTGCTGGTTGCTCTTCTGAAACTAGTAATAATAAATCAAGGCATAAATCAGTCCTTCCTCTAGCTATGTATGATCTGACTTCTCCTCTGTGGAGTTCACTGCATATGTTATCTGGAACTGAAGTGCCCATTGAAAGCATAACGTTTTCTTCCCGTGCTAGACTTTTAACTTCCACTGTACCATTTTCCTTAAAGCGTAGCAGAAGTGGAAAGGAATGAAAAGAGACGTAAACAAGGACTTCAGTGGTAATGCTCT
This sequence comes from Todiramphus chloris collaris, assembly GCA_025345505.1. Taxonomy (NCBI): domain Eukaryota; kingdom Metazoa; phylum Chordata; class Aves; order Coraciiformes; family Alcedinidae; genus Todiramphus; species Todiramphus chloris. The sequence goes on along the minus strand of JANVCC010000048.1, from coordinate 3,173,311 downwards.
GTAAAAAAATCCACCATCCTTCAATTGTAGTACGCCTTTTTTCCTGTGTTCATGAACCAAGTTTTCCTCGGTGGTCGTTGGCAAGAGGGATCCCTTGCCCTGCATCCTGATAGACAGTGACGAGAGGAAAGCAGATAACCTAGAGACATTGGGTTCTGCTGCTGCCCAGATGATGAGCTACACAAGTGTGAGTAACTGCTCAAGGGGGGTGGTGGGGAGGGAAAGAGAAAGCTGCTCAGCCTGGGAGGAGGATGAATGAGTGGGACTGGGTGTGTGTGTGTGTGTCCTGATTCTTTCAATGCATTTGATGTACTACACTCCTTTTTACACCGGGGGAAGGAGAATGCAGGGAGTGCTTTCCAGCCCCTGAGTGGGATGACAGTTTTGTCTTCCCTGTGTGGCTTATGGACTTTGACAGAGAAAGCCTTAGAGCGTGTGATGCTGAGGGTACTTAGGCCACGTGGGAAAGGCCAGCATACCCCATAGGAAAGAGGAAATCACCCTGTCAAGGGCTGGTGTCCAGAGAGATAGGATTTGGGGATGGTGCAGCTAAATGAATGGAAGAGAGTGTTGTAAGGGCAGTGAATAAGGTGAGGATGGAAGGGGGCATGTGCTCTGTTTTGCTGTGGCCTCATTGCAAAATTGTTTCCTTCAGTGTTGTTTGCAAGAATAAAGATGATTTATGAGAGTAAATTGGTTTCTGGACTAACACCAGTGCTTTTCTCAGCTAGTGGTATGTGAATAGTTTTCATACAATCCCAGTTTTGCTGCAGTTCTGGCTGTGAGTAATCTTAGTGGATTGTAAAAAATGCTAAAATAGTGAGAAACAAACAAACAAAAAGTTGTAGGAGTAGGATACAGTTTCCAGTAGTGATCTAAGTGCTTGGATATCACTGCTTTTTGCTTGTGAAACTTGTTTTCTTTCTGTATATTCAATAAAGGAATGTTATTTAATGAATCAAAGGTGATTGACTGTTTCTTGTAGCTCAGGGATTCATGCTGCTTGGCTAATCGAGGGCCAGGAGTGTCGCACGTGTAATCAGTTCCAAACACTTGTTCATGCTGGTTTTTATCACAGGGGATCATCACTTGTCCTGAGGAACACCCCAGATGGACCGTGGACCTCACAGTGAGGGCTGATTTCTGAGGGCCTTCTCTGTTGCCACATCAATGCAAAGCCTAAACATAAATAATCTCATGGGATCAGAGAGCAACTGTACTGGAGACAATGAGAATATGATAGACTAGGTTGGGAACAGGTACAGTGTTGGTGAGGGACACTCTACGTACATGGTTATCATGTGTCATCATGAGATGCATCTGGGGACTCAATTGATAGAAACATCTGAATCTCTCTGAATGCCAAATGCAACCAACTGACATGTCCAGAGATTAATAGATTTAAAATTATTTTTAGTCTAATCTGAAAATTCACAGCACATTTTTACAGAGAAGTGTTGGTACCTCCCATGCACTGGATTTTTTTTGTGGCTTTAATGTGGTGTAAATAAACACAGAATGTAAGTGGCTTGTCGACTGATCTGATATTTTCACCTTCTATTTCTGTGTTAATACAGTATCATATTAGTACTGTATTAATGCTCATGAGAGATCATGCTGGTGGCAAGCATGATCATGGGTGCTGACCTCCCTGGAAGCAAGGGCTTTTCTAGGTCATGGAAGGCTATGTACTCAGCTCATGACTGGTGTAGAACTCTTTTTCTGTCGTAACTGAAATACCGACACCTGGTTTGCACTTAAAAGTGTTATCAAGGAGACCTGTCAGGGAGGGATATAAATTTTTTGCTGACATAGCTATGCCAGCAAAAATCCCAGTACAGAGGCTGTGTAAGTAAAGTTCTTTTACCTGTACCTTTTACTTCTCTTGAGGGAGAGGGATAAGTTGCTTGGGAAGAGGAGTCTTGTTAGTATAATTTCTATATTATTTCTAGTGTAAATCAACTGTAGGCGAGTTTATCACTGCACAGAGGTGATGTATCATAGCATATGCTTGTGTTGCTCTGAAGAACAACCTCTGGAGCAGCTCTAAGAGTACTCTGTGATCTGTTTCTCCCTAGCAGTGAAGCTTGTGATGTGCAACACACAAACTAAAGGCTGAGAAGTACAAAAGTGGAAGCTTCCTTGGGTCAATCAGTTCCAGAAAAAATAAGCACATGGAGACCATTGATGGATCAGGATTGTCCTTTGCTTCTCTTACATGCAGCACCATAAATTACAAGTAGTTCTAAAGAAATTGGTATTGGAACAGGAGAGTAGAAACGGTGTGAGTGAGCTCAGATTATGACTTGAAACCTTCCCTTGTCTTTTAAGATGCAGTTCCCACGTGCCTCTGTCTTTCACTTAGATGTTCTACCTCAGTTGGTACTGATGACCGAAAGAGTGTGGGTCTTAGTGTTTGTCTGCAGAAAGGACTCCCTTTTCTCTTTTGATGCAGAGACCCTAACTAAAAATTGCAGCTAACCTCAAGTGTATGCATATTTCGTGTTTGCCCAAGTTATTTCATAACTCCAGAAGTGAAGGCTGGACCAGACACCAGAAGGCATTATTTGCACTAAAAGAAATCATTTCACATCACACTCCGCAGGAATTTGGACTTGATCTGGTTTTGGGCTCGCAACAGGAATAGCTTGAACAAGTTAGGTGATATTTTATTTGAGACAAAGGGTTCCTTTTTCCTCCAAGGTTTTTTTTCAAGAGATGCAGAAAGCCCATTTCAGATAATACCACCAGAGCCAAAACTCCATGTGTAAGTTCTGTGGTCCTGCCCTGCGGTTGATTAATCGGCCAAAGTTAATAGAAATCAGTGTTTTCATTTCAAGTCCTAGAGACTTGCTTTGGAAATGCATGAATTTGTAGGCTTGCAGTCACCCTGACAGATGAATCTGGTCTTGAGGATGGTAAGTAGAGATATAACTATGGCATCAGATGTGATCATCATCATAAAAGGGAGATATTTTGAGATACAGAAATTGCAAATTCAATCCCTGCTGTTACCAGTCCAGCCACGGGGGCCATTTAACAAAAGATCCCTCAGTTAATGATTGCTGTTCTATGACAGGGATATTGGACTTATTATATGCTGAACACAAAGGTCTCTGATCCATATTCGTGCCTTGTTTCCTGCTTGGGATTCAGCACCACATGGTGGTAACTGGCTGCTTCATGCAGGAAAGCATTCCGCTGTGATAGCGGTGAGTGATGGTATCAGAAGAACATCCATTTTCCATGAATTTAAACTATTACCGCAGTTAGGTGCAATTATTGAGAATCCCTGTAGAGTCACACAAAAAATATTGTCTCTGTCCAAAGATGTTGACTCTGGAATGCAGCAGACATTCTTAGTTTGGAGTCTCAGTGGCTGCTATAAATTGTATCCTGGGAAATGGTTACCGGGAGTAAAAACTATAGAGCTGCATTTCAAGCTCTATTTTAAATACCTGTGGCTTTGTCAAACTGTCCGTGTAATTTAAATCAAATTTATATGGTGAAAATAGGTTGAAGATGAACCAACGGAAGAAGACGACTTGATAACAAAGAGTATTGACTTGGCATATTAACTTCCTTAACTTAATGCTGTCTCTTGTGTATTGGAAAACCGTTCAAGTGAGAATAATAGCTTCTGAACTACTTACAGGCTAATAGGGAGTGACTGTAGTCCCTGAGACTTTGAATAGCTCTGGCTGTTGATTACACAGATTAAATGAGAGTGCAGTTTTCAATATGGCTGATTTTCAAAAACTCATTTTCCGTCCTTCCTTTTGACTTCCATGGCTAATGACGCTGGCTTCCAATGCATATTAAATTCCGGGAGTGGGAAATTAAACTCCTCTCCGTCTCGTAGTAGAGCCGTGGGTGCAGAAGCGTGCCACGTGCTTCGTGTAAATTGTCCCAGATTGAAGCTGTATTAGTCAAACGGAGGATTGTGGTCATTCACATACGGTGGGACATGCTCTGTTTAAACAGCTGACTGGTTATAGATGTTTGTAGTGTTCATAGCACTAATTTTTCATGCACTCCATCCTTTATCTTTTTTCCTCCTCATATCTGAACTGTCTGCCCGTCTCTTTGCATCTGCTGTGATTTCTCAGTGAATGCTCGTTCCCAAGTTCTTTCTCTATTCTCTCCTTTATTTTTTTTTTTCCTTTTTCCTTTTTTTTTTTTTTTTTCTTTTTCCCCTCTCTCCAGGGCCTAATTATGAAACAGCTTCAAATAAATACAATTTTTTAACAAAAAACATTCTGCTTCCTGCGAACAATGGGCTGAATTTTTCTCTTTATTCTTGGGGAGTTCTTATTCAGTTGGAGTGCTTTGCAGTTGGCCAGGCCTGAGATTTCTGGGAGCTGTAATTGTGTCTCATTAATTCTTACAGTAATGTAGGGTAACTATAAGGAGCATGCAATTAGTGGTCTGGTCAATGAATAGAGCAGTTAATCAGCAGACAAAGGATGGGGCTCAGGACCTATTAGGCTGAAAGGAAGTGTTACTATTGTCACAGGCAGTAGGAATGCATGCAGACATGCCTTAAAGTTGAACTGTTGAAGGGAACTGTGTATGTCTTTTTGCTAAACCTGTTTTCCTACCTAGTCCACTACTGGAGAGAGATTCATTTAGGGTTGCCTGTTAGAAGTCAGAGACCATAGCGGAGGTTATATCGGCAGGCAGAACAGACTGAACACTGGTGTGTTCTCTCACCTTAACAGAGGCAATTCCAGAGTTTGTCAAAAATCAGAAGTGTCCAGAGGGATGTAAGGCATCCTTAGCTGTTCCTCCTCATCAGAAAAAAATGGTCGGTGAACGGAGGAGACCAATAAAGTTTAAATCAACCGTTGTGTAGATTGTCACTCGGTCATACTCTGCGTGTTTGTCTTCGGAATGAGCCTTGTTTGTTCTGAATGGCTGTGCATTCAGTGCGTGGAAATGTATGCAAATACTCATAACAGTTTAAAAATGCTACCTCTCACGGTAACAAATAACCTTTCCAACTTTTATGAAGCTCTCTCTTTATCTAGGGTTTTAAAAGCAAAAAATTAGTTCAGCTCTAGACAGTGCACCGGGTTTTTTTTTTTTGCCAGCTACAGATCAGAACTTCCAGCCGTTTCTGCCTTTGAAAAAATATGAACCTCATGAATCCTGTGAAATGTTATGACATATGATATTATAAAGAAAAAAGCTTTATCAATAAAACACTGCCCTTGAGTAATTCTTATTTCTAGTAGGCATTGCTTCAAATAGAAAGTAATTTCTTCTCTTAAGTAAAAGAGACACTTGGAATAAAAATGCAGTAATTAAAATAACTTTTTTTGGGGGGGGGGGGGGGGGGGGGGGGAAAGGGAATAGAACTTTAATAATTAACTTATTTCCAGAGCCTAGTGCTTTTCTCAATTCTGAAAGTCATTTTTTAGTGTCTTCTTTGTATTAACAGGTCTGTAGCTTTATCTCTTCTTGTGGTATTCACATCAGCAGCAAGTAGCGTTAGAAGAATAAAGTCTCTCAGGCTTTATATTAAGAATTCAATTATTCCATATAATTAGCCCTGATTTGTTAAATATTTGAAACATTTTCTACTCTTAGGTATGGAACAGCATACTGGAGTGATCAGAACCACAATTGACTTGTACCTTTTCTCAGAAAATGCTTCTTATCAAATAATAAGGCAGATTAAGCCTAAGTCTCTCTCTCTCTCTCTCTCTCTCTCTCCCCCTCTCCCTCTCTCTCTCTTTCTGTTTGGATTTTATTCCCACAAGAAATAGCAGTTTGGTCCACAATGTCTTGTGTACTTCTATTCCCTTGAAATACAAAGAGGCAATGGATTCTGGTATAAATTAGGTAGATTTAATGAAATTTATGAGTTGTAACTTGTGCCTTGAATATAAAATATTGGAGTGAGGCATAAGGTATTTTGCTGATGCCATCATTGTCACCCGTCTGTTTTTTCATTCTTCTGTGCCTGTTTTTGAAACACTTAGGGGCTATGGAGTCTTGGGAATAACAGGTTTTTTATGCCATACATAGCAAATCTTTCCAAGGTCACATTTTCCTGTACTGTGCCTTCTTTTGAGGAAGCAGGGCAGACTTACTCTGCAAAATGAGAAAATGGTACTACTTCCACATGCAGAAGCTGGCTCTTACTATATATATATATATATATGCTTCTTTTCCATTTAATTAGAAACTGATTCCTCATCTGGTGCCAGGCAACATCAAGAAAAAGTTATTGCTCGGTATCACTGATAAGCATCATGACTTTAACAAATTACCTTTTTTTTTTTCCCCACCAGCAAAGTTTTTCTGTTGAAACACAGGTCCAGTCATAGAGGGCTATTGATTATTTCTGTTAATTGTATTAATTATTTCTGAAGTTGCTGAAATATTAAGTGGGGAGGTGGCAGATTAATTGTGGTCTTCCATAACAGCATGATGTTATGACTGGAATGGGTGATAATGATAGAAATTGTAAACATTCCTTGATATGTAAAGATTGATTAAAGGTCTTTAACCCTTTAAGTTAACAGAGACACACACATCTATTTTTTACTTAGCAATAAGAACTAGTGTTATTCTGATGCACAGTGTAGGGTCACACAGCTTCAACAACTCTGCTGCTGTTTCAAGAACTTCTCTTTTTTTTTCTTTTGTAGTATAGTGTGAATTTTAGAATCCTAGAATCACCAAAGTTGGAAAAGACCTTTAAGATCATTAAGCCCAACATTAACTCTATTCTTCCAAGCCCACCACTAAGCCATATCCCCAAGCACCACATCTCTATGGCTGTTAAACGCATCCAGGGATGGTGACCCCACCACCTTACCTGGTGTACCTGGCCTGTTGCACAAGTCCCAACTCTGCAAGAATCCCAGAGCAGAAAAAGTTCATAGCTGCTAACTAAAAATATAATATCACTGTATTTTAAAGTGCATTGGCTTTAAATAAATGCTTCTGCATGGGTCCTGTTTCTTCTGGTACAAGATGACATTGACTATCATAACATAAACACATGGAGGTCGCTCTCTAATTTAAGCTTCTTATGCTTCTTCATCTGTTGTCAGGACTGAGAGAAAATACTGTTCTCTGCCCAGTTGTCCCATCTGTTTTAAACTTGTTCATGAGTATTTTTATGAAGCGGCAGGTCTGACCTTGTTGAAGTTGCTGCTTAAGATGGTACCGTCACCAAATCTCCTCCCATTATGAAAGAGCTCCTAGGTAATTCATTAAGAAAATACTGGTTTTGTTTTTTTTTAAAGGATGGTTGAAAGGAAGCGAGGTGAGTATCTCCATGGTGAAAATCATTCCATTGTTACTATTTCTTGTATTACTTATACAGCATTTCTATCCTGAAGACTCATCTTGGGTATCAGGCTGTGGTGCACGCAACCAGTAAGTAATTTTCTCAATCAAGAAGTAATTTTCTCAGTTTTCCTGAGCAATAAACATGTAGAGTGTACAATACTGCGAAGAGAAAGAGATCACCAAAGTCCCTTCTTTTTTACCTAAAATGCATTTGGTAAAGTAAGCTATTTAAATCCAAAACTTGGACTGTAAGAGTTGCCTCCTTAACTACTGTTGGCCCCTGGAGTTACCTAAGCTCCATGAGCAACTTTACCATTCTGTGGTGCCTGGCACAAGGTTTCAGCTGAGGTCCAAAATAGCCCAGATGCATCAAAGCAACTTGCCCTGATCCTTAAGCTTGGCTGGCATCCAGGAAGCAGATGTTCTGGCGTTCAGAATTACCTGGGAGAGCTCTCTGGTAAGTGGTCCCAGAGCACACGATATGCATGGGCTTCCTCATAGAATACAGCTGCTGCTGGGAGAAAGATGGTGCAGGTCCTTCTTATATAACATCGTGGTGTCTAGATAGCACTCCAAGAAATGTCTGAGTGTCTTCCACCCACGTTGCTCATTGCCTTGTAGACTACCCAAGCTCCTGGAGTAGAGGCAAGCCTGAGCTAGTGAAAGAAAATTGTTCTAGTCCTTTAATGGCTTTGCATATCAAATGGTTTCTCTGGAATTTGAACCAGAATCAACTCAGTGACCCAGAAGAGAATATGGTGTATTGGCGTGCGGTGTGCTCTGTGCAACTTGTCACAGAAAATAAGCTGCTTTCTAGGGTACTTGCTGCAACGGTTGCATAACGTTTTCTATCTACAGTTTCTTTAGTAAGTCTGCCTGACTGTAACAACAGCATGAATTAAATGTCCAAGAGCAAGGAAAGGTAGTCCTTTCTGATGGCAAAGAAAATTCCTTGTGACTGCTGGTCCTCATTTTACTGTAGTCTATAATAAAGTAGGAAATCAAACCCTTCCTGACCTATTGTTCCAGCTGTGTTTGAACTGTGACGATTTGGGGCATCTATGAACAATTTAGAGATTATGGTTGACATCATGACGTTGTTGCTGTATTGCAAAATATCTCTGCATATCTGCTTTTGCTTCTAAATGCCTGTTGAGAGGGGTGACAGACACTGGACTTAGTGAATAGGTTTTGACTTGCATATGAAAGGGGCTGGTGGCACGGGGAAGATTTGTTTTCTGGCAAAGACCTAGAAAATGCAGTGCAGAAAATGTGCCCACGTTGGCAATAGAATGTTGACAGACATTCATTCACAAACGGAGAGGAAAGAAACTTCTTGTTGTTTGTTTGTTTGTTTTTTTCAGAGTGAAATATTTAACTGAAGGACCAGAGGAGGGTATGGCAAGTGGTTAGTTTACAAAGGTGCCCCACATCCTAAAAGACAAGTCCTGAAATGTGTGAGAAGGATTTGGGACAGTATGAAGTTCTCCCAGGGGTGAACTCCACAGTGATTGGAATTTGCCCGGAGTTGACACCCCTCAGTTTGAATCCCCTCCCTGGCAGCTACTACGCCTGTATCAACTTCGAGTTTCATGTGATCCCCCTGAGTTGCACATAACTTTCTTCCTATCCACATTTATGTCTTACTATCACAAAGTAAGAACAGTCATACAGGATCAGACTAAACATCTGTCTAGCCGGGTATCCTGTTTCTGACAGCAGCCTGGGGGAGCATATAAGAAAATGTCAAGCGTGTAATGATCCTTTCGTGGTATACTCTTCTACCTTCTACTCAATCATGGCTTTGGGACTTCCTGAGCCAGAGATAATACTAACATTATTCATCCCTCATCTCAATTCCATTAGTGGTGCAGGCCTTGGAGACTTAATTTCTATTTTGTTTAAAACCATTTTCTTGTTTTCTTCTATGCGAGAAGAGCAAGCGCTCTTTCTTACGCTGTAAAGCTTATACATCTTTTTTTTTTTCCCCCTGTTTAAATTCCTTTTTGGGCTTCTTTTCTTCCTTGCCATCTACCAGGGTAAGTTGGTTGCTGATTTCTTTCTGTTTACTCAGTTAGCCACTCATTAATGTGAGGGGAAGGGCGTGGGGGTCCCCAGGGAAGCTGCTGGCTGTACAGGCTCCAGCAGGATGGCTCTATTCTAGCTGCTGTGCTAGGGAACAGGGAGGAGTTAAGGTGCTCAGTCCAAGACAAAGTAATTGAAAACTAACAGTTTCAGGAGCCTTTCAGCTCCAGAAACTTGTCCAACCCAGGTCCCAGTATGATAGGAAGCGAGCCAGTTGCCACTTAACACTGTTTTTGAATGATGGGGATAATCAAACAGTAAAATCATTTATTTGGCTCCTGGTATCCAGCAAGTTGTGGCTGGTTCTTTTCTAAATTAAACCTTGTCTGAAAAGGATAAATGGTGCTGCACTGCACGCTGCCTCCCTCCCCTTTCCTTGCAGCAGGAAGTAAATGCCTCTGTGGAAGAGCTGCGGTGTGAGCAAACACAGTATCCAGCCAGGAAATGTTTATGCAGGAGCATGTGAAAACCTGAAGGAAAATGTAGGTCTAAGAAAGTCCCATACCCAACAACTGCTTCCCCCTCCCTGCCAAACGTAAAGGAGTTTAAAATTCCTTGGCGTTTCAGTGGCCGTGGATTTCCATCAAATAAATTGTAGTGGTACTGTAATGCTGAGTTAAATCAGTGTTTTCTAACTTCAGTGTTTGCTCCTTCTCAAGCTTGGAGAGCTCTATTGGCCAGTAGTGGTATTGGCAGGAAGAGTGGATCTATATTCTTCATAGCTGTAGAATCCTCTAGCCTCCTACACTTGCTAAAATCTCCCTTACTGATGAACTGTTGTAATGACAACAGCTCTGACTACTGAAATTCTTAGATTAGATTGGAAGGAATAAGATGAGAAGATGTAATCTCTAAAAACTTCATCCATAGGAAAGAAGCAAGAAATATTACCAAGTCATTCTTTGTCACATAGTTACCATCCCCAGCTATGACAAAGCATTTCCAGTTCTTTTTCTGTTCCCCCTTTTACATGCTGATAGGTTTCAGCGAAGTGATGAAGCCACTGGAACACAAAATGCAGTCTGTGCATCAGCTAATTCAGTGCTGACCCCTACTTTCTGCTGGCAGGTTCTCTTCTGCTTCAGCATCTTGTCATCTTATTTGAATGCTCTTAATCCTACTCATATTTTGTGGTATAGGCCAGGCCAAAAATACGTCCTCATAATTCACTCCAGGCAAATCAGAAGATATTAAGGCCCGTGTTGAAAGGGTTTGCCTTCTAGGCAAACTCATGATTTTATTGCTCACATGTTTGGCTATGAAAGCCATGTCTTGCTCCTCCACTGTATCCTAGCAAAACCAGGCTGAAATCACCTGCTTTTCTATCTTTGCCTTCACTTCCAGCTCTCGATCGTTTTTGATTCCACGCAGCTCTCTTTATGCACCTTCATTGCTCAGATCGATCCCCCTCCTCCATCCAGTTCCTCTCAAATTTAGAATCCTCCTGTTGTCGTTATCACACGGCCTCCCTGTTGCCAGCCTTCTCTTTCCAAGTCAGTCAAATATTGCTGTTCTTGTAAACGACAAACGGATGAAAGAACCCGGTGAGCCCCCTGGCTGTAATAAGTGGGGGGAAAAAAAAAGGTTTTTCTCTCCTGAGTTGTGCCCTGCTGTTGCATTCTGCTGCTAAACTCTTGCTTGTTGAGACCCATTTTCAACAGATTGATCATAGCTTAATTTTACATGTTCTCGGCCCGAGCTACTTTTGGGTACAATAGGTTGGAGGCCACTTCATTAGAGTCCTAGCAGCCACGCTAATTATTATGTTCTTTTTTTTCAGGTTTCCAGTTGTACAGGGTGATACACTGCTTAAAAAAAAATTGTGCTCTAAATTTCAGGAATGGGATTTTTTTTTTGCTCATGCCAAGGTAACCTTCCTGTGCTTTGGAATAGAAAACCTGGTAATAAGCTAGGATTTGGGGGTGAGAATTTTTCGTATGTAAAAAGTTTGGTTTGTTATTGTCATGAGCTGGACTAATAGCCTGTCAAAAAAGCAGCTGCTGTGCGGGTGGCAAGGTCTGATCTCTAAGCATCGTTTTATGAGTTGCTACTTCGGGAAATAAAACCATACACATTCAAATGTCTCCGACTTAAACAAAAAAGCCTCTGCACTCAGATGCAGTACAGTGCCCCTCCTTTTCATCCGTGAGTTTTATTTATTGGAATGGCAGTGGGTGTTGAGCTAGAGGACACAAACACAGACAATGTATAAATGCCAGAACCTCAGGTAGGATTATAGACTAAAAATACAAATTCTAAGTGCATGCAGCTGTGGCTACCTGCCAGTTGGCATGTTTTCTCTGCTGCTCTGCCATTAACCTTTAGTTTTAATTCTTTTAAAATAAGGACAAAATTAGTATTGGCCTCCAAACGTTGAATGTTTCCCTGGCCTCCAAACGTTGAATGTTTCCCTGCATTTCTGTTGCTGAAAACTTGCACTGTGCTTCCTCTTCTTACTTCTGTCATTATTAATTAAAGTCAAGTAGTGTTTAAGACATGGTAACTACTACAAGAACACACCAAAGAGATGTCTCTTGCTTTGGAGAACTTGCCCACTGACACAAGAGACAAAGTAGGATGCGCAGATGCTGCATTGTACAGCAGATGGAGGCTGAGCGTATCATGAGCATTATTCTTAGAGAGGCTTTTGAAGTGAAAGGAGAGGATGAAGGTAGAGTTGAAGAATAATGAAGTTGCCGTGGAGTGAGTTTATGGGACTGCAAAGTTCTCCCCCTGAGGGATAACTTGCAGAAAGCACCGACACAGTTACATAAAACCAGAAAAAAATCAGGTATGAGAGGTATCATAGTGAATTAGGGGCTCAAGTCAGTCTCTTGGTACACAAAATAAGAGGGTCTGAGGAATGGGCTACAAAGGTAGGTAGAAGTGAAGGTAAATATCTTACATTTTATGCAGCAGAGAGGACTCTATGACAAGTGATACCCAGATAAAAGCAAAGGAAGGGCATAGTCCAGTGAGTCATGGATGAACTAGTCTCTGAGGTTCACCAGGCTAGGTTCAGTGCTCTTGGGCATTGCCTTTCTGTGCTGATGGTCTGGTGGATAAGTAGGGCTGTGTCCCGTGGGCATTTAGATTGTGAATCCACTCCTTCACTCCTGCTTTAGTTCAGATGTCGGAGTGGCTGTTGAAATATGGCTTTGTGTGGGTGCCAACCATCACCTGATTGACTGCGAAACTGGATTTCTAGCCTTTTGGTGGCTACTCTGTCCCATCCCCGACGTGTTGCTAAGGCTGCACAGCTTGTGTCCAGCCCCAGATTAGCTGGTGCTTTGTACAACGTGATGTCGCTAGGGCTGCTGAGGTTGTGGCTGAGGTTCACGTTCTGGAATGGTGTGGCGATGTTCACGAGCCCGTAACGGAGGGGGCTGATGCTCTGGATCAGTGAAGTATTGATGTTCTGCTGTGCCAAACGCAGACACTGAGGAGGCCTTGAGTAGAAGAGGGTTGGACAGTGGGGACTATACTCCAGAGAGCACCTTTAATGGAAGTAGAGGCAGGCTGTTGGCAAGGTGTCGTAAAGAAACTTGCCTAGCAGGTTCGAAGCAAAGTTTAAGAGATTTAAAAACACTTCTATTAAGTAGCCCATTTATCTGCTGTGTGTTGAGAACTCACTGCAGCCTCTCCAGTCATCCCTCTGCCAGACTGAATGTGCTGTAACTCCTTTGCTCACCATGCTCCCTACCTTCCAGAACAAGACTTGTGTGCCTCCTCTTCCTCTCTCTTCTGCATGAAACTTCCCTGACTTGCATCGTGAGGTGGCAAGTGTCCTATGTGTTGAATTGGGACGTATATAATGAAAGACTGGGTAATTCAGCCACTTTGCTGTCCTTTTCACGTCAGTTATTATGAATTTTAAATCATGTTTATTCACTGAAAAGACAGCTGTGTTGTACCGACTGTGTAGTTTACCATTGGGCTTATTTGCTATATTTTTATAACAATGCCTGCTACCTTATCCACTGTTTTCTACATGTGTAAAGGGCTCTGAAAGCAGTCGCACAGTGGAATTTAGCAGTGCATAGTATATTTTATTAGGATTAAGAGCTTGTAAATTAATATAGGAGTTCCGAGAGCTTCAGGATATACCTGCCTGAAAAAACAGCAATAGAGCTCGATACGATATTTCAGTGTTTGCTTTTAGTTTGCAGAATGTCTCTGAGAGACAAGCTTCCTGCTAGCCAATTTATTTTTTAGATAACAGGGACTGTCTAGAAGCACATTCTGAAGGAAAACACAGTAATTAATTTGTCACTGAAACCTGAGGGGTCCTCTTCCTCATATAGGTGATAATGAAGGTTTTGCATGTAATTAGCAGGAATAATTAGCACATTTCTGGTAACAAATAGACTGAGTGGTTCTCTGCAAATAAATTAATTGTTGTGCTAACACAGGCAATTGTCTCTTTATTGTCTGACAATGCCCCTTGTTTGCACTAAAGCCTGTTTCAGACCTTACCAGCTTTACACAAATAGGAAAGAGAATCTATAAAATTGTACCTCATCCATTTGCTTCTGAGAAACTTCAAGACCACCAAGGGACTTGTTTGTCAAGCCTTGTTAAACAATTTGTAATCTTGAACGTGTGTTTCACTCTATTACCAACTGAATTGTTCAGATCAACTTAGTGGGTAAGGCAGAAAACCCACACCAATCTAATGCTGTCTCCGGGTGTCTAGGAAAAGAAGCGTCTCTGAAAAATATTAGAGCAGTAAATTCAAAGCTGAACAAATCCCAGAATTCCACCTATGATCATACAACCAAGCAAACTGGTTTTATCTGGTGGATCTTCCCCATAACGCAAAATCGCCCCGTGATGCGTGTGCCCTTTGCTTCACTGCTGGGAAAAGCTGTGGCTTCAGAGCTCTGCTGCCACACACCCTCTGAGTACCCTTGGTTTAGGCAAGGCTTAGTCAGCCTATGTTGTGCCTCCATTTGCTCTTTTCAGGTGAATCCAAAAAGCTACTCTTGAGCTAGTCTTTCTACTACTTCAGGTGTTTTGATTCATCCCTTTTCTTTCTTCTTGTTTTTTTTTTCCCCCCTGTTTTTCCTCTGCTTAGACACAACTGTCATCTCAGCAATAAGCTTAGATTAGCTTCTGGGTCTTCATAAATATGGGAGCTGTAGGTTATGGTAAAGTCTGCAAATAGCTTTCATCCCTCCCGTGTGCCTGTAGAGAGGAGGGGAGAGAAAAGGGAGAAAATGTAACGTCGTAAATTTTGCTTGTAGGAAATACTGGCTTTTCTCATTTCTTGTTACCGTAATAATAATTCTCCAGTCTTCCTCTTGAAGACAAACAATGAGGATATAATTCATGGTCCCCTTTTTCTTTGAGGGGAGGGTCACTGAATTTTCCAAAGTTCTTAATTTCACTTCCAAATGAATATTCGTATTGATGTGTGTTTTGTATTTTATTTTGTCATTATTTCCTCCCTTTCCTCTAGCAGCCGTGGCACTGTACAGTGCTTTTCTGAGCCACTGTTAGAATAATAATAATAACAACAGTATAAAAATTGAAGTAAATCTCAGAACATAATGCCACCAATGTTTTGAGTGAATGGCAGCAGAACCACCAGTCTGGCATGTTTTGGTGAGAAATGGTTGTTAATTGAGATAGCTTCCTGGAAAAGAAAAAGAAAAAAAAAACCCAACAAGTGGCAGTTTCCTAAATTGGTGTTTTCTGGCATGAAGTGTTTTAGTGAAAATTTGACTGTTGGAACTACACATCCCCTTTTCCTGCCTAATTGGAGAGCTGCTACTCATTGTAGCATTTCCGTGTTCTTGTTGCAGTTGACTAATAATGTGTGTGAGAATATGACAATCACTGCCACCGAAAAACCCCACAGCCAACCAA
This sequence comes from Todiramphus chloris collaris, assembly GCA_025345505.1. Classification (NCBI taxonomy): domain Eukaryota; kingdom Metazoa; phylum Chordata; class Aves; order Coraciiformes; family Alcedinidae; genus Todiramphus; species Todiramphus chloris. The sequence goes on along the minus strand of JANVCC010000048.1, from coordinate 3,158,047 downwards.
TGCTTGTGCAAGTGTCTGTACAATTGTGCAATTTCAGGCTTTGTCTATACTTGTAAGTGGTTGACTTGAATCCCTTTACGCTAGTGTGGTGCATGTCAGACGAGCTTCTGTTGCGCATCATAGCTGGGGAGGGACTTTTTAGGCTGTGGGGCAGTGACAGGACTGGAGGGAATGGATTAAAACTAGAGCTGGGTCGATTCAGGTTGGACATTAGGAAGAATTTCTTCCCCATGAGGGTGGTGAGACACTGGAACAGGTTGCCCAGAGAGGGGTTGGAAGCCCCATCCTTGGAAGTGTTTAAGCCCAGGCTGGCTGGGGCTGTGAGCAACCTGCTCTAGTGGGAGGGGTCCCTGCCCATGGCAGGGGGGTTGGAACCAGATGATCTTTAAGGTCCCTTCCAACCCTGACAATTCTATGATTCTATGATCATGTCAGGTTGTATATAACTTTGGAAGTGTTAAGGTGTTGGCTGAGTTAAGTGAGAATATGCGAGTATCAAGGTGTTCCCTGCTAAAAGCACTGGTTGTGCATCATTTCAGTCTCCCCAGGGGTATACTGGAAGAAAATGTTGGGCTTCCTCTGCTGTTTGCTTGTGTGACCACCTAATGTCCAGTGACAAGGTAACTTCTATGGATAAATGACGGTGTGCAGAGGGATGTAAGCCCTGGATACTGTACAATCAAGCCTTTTACTTTTTGCATGAAGTTTCTCAGTCCTGGGCTAAAATTTGGACTTTATTGTCCAAACAGGAGATAAGTCATTAGCATGTTAATATTAACACTTTCTATGGAACTGGGGAGACAAATGGTTAATCTGTGATCTTAGGCAGCTTAATGTAAAGAAAAGGGATTCCAAATAGGCTGCCTCAATACTCAGGTCAGCTTTAGGACACCAGTCTCTTCTCTACCAGTATCCTTGTTGCTCACAGCATCTCTCAGTTTCATTAGTGCCCTCAGCTTTGAGCCAGGGGCATTAGCTTCCAGCATGGGGCATTAGGAGGTAATTTGGTCAGTTCATACCCCACAGGACTTTGCAAAGAAGTAAGATATTTTATGGTACTTAAAAAGTTCTGGTCCTTTTTGATTACTGCAAAATTCTGTTTATCTTGTACTACGCTGGTTGTTGACGGGTATAAAAGAGAATTTAAGCCAAAGGATAATTCATATCCTGGGAAGGTGGCAATAGCAGAAGAGTTGGCATGGTCTGTGAGCCACTCTGTTCTTTCTTTACTGTCTGAGGGCCATTCAGTTCTGCTGAGTGCCAACGTATAACTGGTCCTGAGTTCCTGCAGCCCTCTCCGAACTCTGTTAGTGTGGGGGGTGTACATCCCATCCTAAAATGGGGTTGGCAAACCGAGCTGTGGAAAAGGGTTATATTCAGTCTTGTGATGATCTCTATATATATATTTCTGAGGGGGTTTCACCGTGGGGTGCATGGTCATACATTGGCAGTATGCTTGGTTCCAGAGAGGGGCCAAAGCTGTGGTAGGTGGCCTTGATGTGTGGTGCAGCCACAGAGCTGGGCATCACGAGACAATGGGTTGAGTGACTGCGTGATTTGTGCTAGCGACAGATGTTGACAGAAGAGAGATAAAATCTAGGATGGAATATTGCTCTCGTTAAAGTGTTTCCTTTAGTGCTAATTCCGCCTGCTGAGATGTGCTACTCATATGAGAGCTGCTGCTGGTACACAGAATTTGGTAGGATGAGCCAAGTGTGGTTCCTCAACTTTTAAATAAAGCTTTGGAGGATTTTTTGTTGGGTTTTCTTTTAATAAAATCAAGCTTTTTTACTTCTGTTGCTTTAGAGATGCCTATACATGATGACAGCATCGTGTTGGTGCAGTAGATATTTTCTCCCTTGTTTTCTGTTCGTAACAATGAGCTAAACTAATGCTCTTTGTGTTTTGTGGTATGGAACCTCTTGTAAAACTGTCACCCAATACAAATTAAAGTATCAGTGGTTGATCCTGCATCTCAGGGCTTTATCTGCCTTTGAAAAAACTGAAATAAATCAGGATGTGATAGGCAGATCTTAGCACGTTTCTGCAGTGGCTTCATAACGATTGAATAACGCCAGAACTTCTCGGAATCACAGGCAGCACGGGTAATGCAGACACAAGAGTTTGTCATGTTTGCTCCGGTCACGTTCTAGAAAGTTCTCTAGTCTAAAATCCAGGACAGAGGAGGAAAACTAGCAAACAGGTAATTTAACTTTTCATGCTGGTTTTCTCTGAAGCCTGAGTAGAATTGGGAACTTCCAAAAGCCTTCTGGAATTTGCTTTTAGCCGTTGCTACCATTCCATGGTAGGATTAGCTGAGGACACTTAGAAGAGCTGGAAAAGGTTTGCTCTGACTGTTGTTTAGATTTGATTTTTTTTTTTTTCCTCTTGATTTAGTTTTAATCTAATCTCTTCTGGGCACCAAGCAGAGCTGAAAAGTGAGTGACTTTTTATCTAAATTGAAGTGATAGCAATTGATCAGGTTTTCATCATCTGTCTTTGGTGTCATTGGAGCTTCCTCTGTGATCTGCGGTTGACTGAGAGAAATGAAAACTTAATTGAATTCTTGAGCTCGCTAGATGTTTATTTATAGATAGGTATGTTGAAGCATGGTGATGTAGGGCAAAGTTCTGTTTCTCGCCATGAATATAAAAGCTTTATTGATTTCATTGAGAGCAGGAACTCATTTGACTTCTGTGAAGAAGCAGGATGAAACTTAGCTTTGTACCATGACTTGGGAGTTGGTCACGATGACTGACAGTAGGACAGAGCACTGGGTCATCCTGGTAAGGTTTCAGGTAATGCTCATCTCCCACCTTTTCATTTTGTTACTGAGTCGAGGACTGAGAAGGTTTTTAAAGAATATGCTGGTCCTACTTCCTCTGTGGAATTTGATAAATACTTTGTAGAGTCTGCAAAGAGTGTTCCAACATTCTGTTTGCACTTCTGCTTCGGTTTTCCCTCACATATAATTGACAGATGATGTCCATATGACATCTTCTTATACAGGTTTTGCACCACTAGAACAACAGCATCACTGTGCATTAAGCACACAAGCAGCAGAGAGAAATTCAGCCTTGGCAAAAGAAAATTACCTTCTTCAATGTTTGCGAGTAATAAAAAGCATGTAAAAAGCATTTACTAGAAATGCTCCATTTTTTTGCCAGCTACCACGAGTATCAGCTTAAACTGGCAAAGCAGAGATTTTAATTGCAATGTGATGCCTGGTCACTGCAACAGAGTTATCTGAAGTGTTATTCCAGGTACGTATATTGTCAGTACCAATTCTGCTAGACACTGTACGTTGATTCCATCGACATGCAGGCAATTCTTCTAGTCCAAGTTAAATATTAACACAGTTTTCTCTTTGCAAGTTCTGTGCTGCTTTTTAACTTAGAAAGTAATCTCCTTGACCAAGGATTTGAAATAAGGAAGAAAAAAACCCAAATCACGAAAATAATACCTTAAAACTCTAGTTTAAGTTTGATTTTTAATTTTTTTTTTTTTTAGAATGGAGCAGGGCATAATTCCCACATTTTTTTTTCATTGGATAATTACATTTGTACATGTGATGACATTGAAACAGATTCAGGAGTTTGGGGGCATATATGGTATTTATTGTGATAAACGTCCTTGAATTCTTCTTGCTAATTCTTCATATGTTTGCAGAGCTGACCTAAGCATTAGAGCAAACATTGACAGCTCATGTTATTAGGAAGCATAGGAGAAAGATCTAAGAATCAGCAAAGATTATTGTGTACCGTGAAGGTAAAAGCTTTTCTTTTTTATTCTTCCCAGCCCTGTGTTAGTGGCTTTTCCCCTGTATTCAAGGGCAGAAAAACTGTGTTGGCTCAGAGCAACAGCCTTTTTTCATTTGGATCTTGACCCATTGCTCCTTCTTAATAACACTAACTGAAGTTCACCAACAAAACACTTTGAAACATTTACTCACAGCCTACTGATAGTAGCTGAACCATCATTGTGTGTTTTTAATATTCCAGAGGGGTGAAAATACTTTCTATGAGCATTGGAATTCCAATGTTCCCAACGCTAACCAAATGTTTCCAGCAGTCAAGTAAACAACTCTTATGAAAGTTATGGGTAAAACTGTAATATATTTAATATCAGGAAGACAGGTTCTAGGCGGCAGTAGCTTCTTCTGCCCCCTGAGAGTGTTAATTCAAATCACTCATCAGTTGGACCCTGTCATTTAATCTGAATGAGTGCATGTAGTGTGAAATTGCTGGGGATGGCACTATCCCTTTTGAGTCTTGAGTATTTACTGCTTTGATAGTAGAAAATGAAATCATATGCACGGAGCTAATAAAATGTTGTAGATGCTGTCACTGCATGCTGAATTCTAAAGGTGTGGAATAAAACAGACCTGATGATGTCTGTGAGCATTCAGAGGGATAGCTGTGGATTACTGTCATCAATTATTCCTGCTGCTTAATAAGGAAACAACAATTATGAATAGCCTGAAACTTCAGCAGGAGGGAGAAAACCCTTATTTTATTCAGCCACTGAATCTGCTTTTTGTATAGAGGAGCTATGAAGGGAGGACTGGAGTAGAAAAGAGCAAAGAAAGGCCTGTTTTCAGAAATAAAGGTATAGTGGTTGAATAAGGTGACTTCACAACAAAAATCTTCTGTGCATTAAGTACCAGCCTAAGGTAGCCTAGCTTTTTCATGTCTGGTAGGAGTCAGTTGCTGATATAAGACAAATAGATCCTGAATTTAGATTTTTCATTTGCCTCCTCAAAAGAGAGGTTAAGAAATTTGCCAACTTTCAAACTCAAGTCAACTCAGCCCTTGTAGGAGCAATTATGCAATAGCAGAGGCTGCCAAGGGCTGTTTTGTAACCAGTATCACTGGAATATGCAAGACTCAACAAGATGCTTATCTGTCGGGGTGGTGTAGGATTAGTGAAATTATGCTGGAGGAGGCTTGGATTTAGATAGCCTCTGAAATCCTACAGGCTGAAATTTTTCCTAACCTAGATGATTCTAGGAACTCCTTGTAAGAGCTGTTACGTAATGCGCTCAGCAGTAAAAATAAAATTTATATCTATTTCAAAACATTTTCAGTGTTTTTGATAACCTTTTTTTCCTTCTTGCAAAAGGGGTCCATTTTTTGCCACCATGAATACATTTTACAGAAAGTGTCTGGCCTTAAAAGTGAAAAAGAGGAGAAAAATTACACATACGTACAGAGTTTAATGATGATTAGCCTTTAATAATGATCACTGGCTGTTTTCAGCTAACAGCAGCTCTCCATAACCATTTTTCCATGAGGAGAATAGATGATCTGGAATTGATTACTTGAGGCCTTTTTGCACCGAAAGAGAATAATGCAGTAGCACATAAGGGATTATCTGGAAATTACTGAGAAGTGAAGTGTTTGTAAAAACTTCTGTCCCTGAGACAGAGCCCTTAGGTAGGAAGCTTCATCCCGTGAAGGACTCCGTGTGTAGCAAGGGCTTTTTCTTTTCACAGCCATGGTTAGCATTCTTATGGATCTGGTGGTAGCTTCTGGTGCCATGGATGTATGAGAGCCATTGTCCTTTGCTGAAAACATTGGCTTCAGTGGTGCAGTGCATGATAGTAATCCAATACAGAATGTGGTCCAAGGAGCTTTTAATTCCCGGGGAGGTAAGATAAACTTCCCACCCTGATCCATTTGTGAAATTGTGAGTCAGAAAATCATTGTAGGATCGTCAAATAATTTAGTTTAGCCGGGACCTTTGGCATTCATTTAGTCTAATCTGCTGTTTAAAGCAGGGTAAACATCACAGGTAGACCTTCTGGTGAAGAATGAAAGAACACCAGAGAAGTTCATGGGCATTACTGCAGAGGAAATACGTGACCAATCCAAAATGATCAGTGAGTCACAGAAAGATGAGATGGCTTCTGTGGATGCTGAATTGATGAAATCTTTAAACATACAGAACATCACTCGTGCTATCCATTTTTTTGCTTACATGCACTAGGAACACTTTGCTACTTCTTCCTGGAAATTAATTATTCCTTTGTTCATAATGCTGTCTTATCCTGACTCTTCTTATTCATATTGATCAGTTTTTGTATGATTTTCTCTGTTCATAATCTATGAATAATCTGTAACAATACTTCCAGCTTTGTCTTTTTCATAGGTTCACGTAGATTTCAGAAGTGCCAAGGAATCTCATCCCATGACCACCTGTTCTTCCTCTTTGAATGAGCCATCTCAATGGCCTGTCCCTACTAGTTTTGGTGTGGGCTGTCCAGCAGAGGTTGAATTATCTTTGGAGCAACTGTTGTTTCTGTTGAAGCGAAATATCCTCTGAAGGATGAATTAATTTTGAGATTGCCTCAAATAATTAAAAATACTAATTCCTAAATTTTTCTCTTCCCAGTTGCTCCAGACTCTTGCAGGACTAATATGGCCACAATTTATTTCATGTAACTTCATATGTTTTGACAAAGCACGTAGGATGAGAGCGTAGCTAACTCCTAATGATAGATGAGCACCTCCAGAGGACAAGTCAACTGAACAAAGCTGGTAGTCCACGAGACAGGTTTTCTTTATTAAAGAACCATCTTTATGTCCCCCTAATCTAGCAAACCATTTTGACTGAGGGCTGGACTTTACATTGAGTCAAAAACAGCCACTCTAGAATTCATTCTGAATAATTATGTGTGTGCCTGTATATTTATTGCAACTACATCTCCCTACACTCTTGGTTGTTCCTAGTTGTTGATAAAAGCCACTTTAAGTCCATATGCTTAATCCCAGCTGAAGCATAAACAGCTCTAAGGGAGTCAGTAATGTTAATATTAATCTTTTCCTGAAGTTACAATACTTGCTAGTAGGTGTTTTAGGCAAAATGCTGTAACCTGAGTTTATCACAGCTAATTCCAGCACTAGACTGAGATATCATTGCTAAGGATATCCTGGTTGTCCTCTCTGTAGGAAGATGCCTGTGGATCAGGATTACCCAGAAAGCCAGTCAGCATCTCTAACGTATGTCCGTATCTCTCCATGATAGCAGAAGACTCCTGAGATGAGAAGCTACCCCTTTAAGCACTTCAGTTAAATGCCAGTGTTCTGTGAGATGTGACCAGGGCCACAAAGACCTCCATCTACCCAGAAGAACATGTTCAAACTTAGATTCTGATTGATATATTTATGTAGCCTCTGGGACACCATGAAATTTTCTAGGTTTTCTAGCGTAGTTTTATTTTCTACAGTTTCCTTCATATTTTTTATGAAAAAAAAACCCCAAACCTGTGTAGTTTGAATACCACTGAAGCAATGATTCCTGCCCTGCTTTCAGTTTCGTTGTAGTGTGGAGTCCAAAATTCCATGCTTTCTCCGTTCCAGTTAAACTCATAGTTAATATGTGCTATCTCAGATGGGGCAAGTGAGTGTGTATAAGTAGAGTGAAGGTACATGTCAAAGTAAGTTCTTGTAGATAAAGAAATGCAGTGGAAAGAATCTAAACCACAGGCAGGCAAGAGGAAGCCCAAAGAGTTGGTTCGGGAGAGTAAAGAGGCAAAAGACAAAGACAGTGCCTTCCATTTGGTTCTGGATTTACACAAATGTATTGGGCAGTGAGTTTTGGTGGCTGAGTGACCTCATGAAGCTTCCGTGCCTACCGTAGACAGGATAGAAGTTGAGGCAGTGACTTCTTTTGATTCCGTAGCTAAATCTGTCAGAATTTGCAAGCTGGAAACCTAACTCAAACCAAGTGCTCTAGCTTGGTGTGAAGAATGAGCGATAGTCATCTGGGCACTGCAGTTCCTATGCTAGCTCTGGAGCACCGTGATGTCAGGTGTCAGTGAACTGTATCTGCTGAGGAAATCTGTTGTCTTTTTGTACAAAATCCCTTTTTTTTTGTCTGTGAGGATATACCTCAAGGTGATATCCTTCAAAGAGAACCCTCCCTCTTCAAGCTCCCCACCTCCCCAGTAAACAAGGATATATCTTTCAGCAGCAGCTCCAGGGCAATGAAAAAACCCAGTCATACTGATAATTTAATAACCTTCTGTGTATTTTTATCTTTGTGGCTCAAGGAGAGAGCATCTTCATTACAAAAACTGTGAGTCTTATCTAAATTATCTGTTACTTTTCTGGAAAAACTCCAGGAAGTGCTAGCTGTTCATTCCTACACGCAAAGGGAAGAGGTGGGCGTGAGGCAGAAGCATGCTAGGGAAGCAGACTTTCCTGGAGTATAATGTCTACTTGCAGGAACTGTTTGTTAACTAATTTTCAAACAGGCTCGTTTGCATCTGGTGCCTCTGACAGAAACAAAGTCCTTACGTTAGTCAAGTAAATTCATCAGGGTGACTTTACCCACCCCATCCGTGCTGTTCCAGTCTTCTCTCCTGTGGAAAATCTTTCCCACTGCATTTAACCTCACCACTTACCTACGTTAGATTTTCCTTCTTTATTTACACAGAGCAAGCAGTGGTAGGCACTTCTGGTGAAGCCCCGACCCATTTAAATTAGCGGGGCAAGCCCCGTGGATTTCCACGAGGATTGCTCTCACAAAAGAACCTTTCTGAGGAAAACAAAATACATTTTTGCTTTGTGTTAGATAGTGAGTGAAAAAACTCTGGCCGTACCTAATTAGATCACGTTCTCCATTACACTGTTTTTCTGTTATTTGACCTGTACTGATTTAAGGAATTACCATTTCTGGGTGAATCATTATACACGTGCAACTTAAAATTCCCCTATCACCTTAAACTTATATTTTAATCATTTATATTTTAAACTTATATTTTAATTTCTTTGCTTTTTAACCAGTTCCTAACCTCTGATGCGAATGGTTAATAGACAGATTTAATCTTTTAATTCTTTCCTGTAAACTGATAATCAAAATATTAAGACGATCTAACTGATATAAAACCAATGCAAAACAATTCTTGCAATACTATGGTGAATGGATACTTTAAATTCTGATCTTCTCCTTTCTGTCTATGAACCAATTATTTAGTCTTATAATTTTCCTCAGGGCAGCTTATATTTAATACTGTGTGCACTAATCCATCAAGTGAAAAATTGTCAAAGGGTTTCTGAGAGTCTAGATAGCTGTTGGTGGTAGAGTTCGTGTCAATGGCTATTTCCCCTAGAACCTTCAGTTAATAAGATGTTTTGAGGTTATTTCGTTCATAAATCATATATGATCTGGTTTTATACATCTTTATGATCCTGCTCTGGCAGGGGGGTTGGACTTGATGATCTCCAGAGGTCCCTTCCAACCTCTACCATTCTGTGAGTCTATGCAATTAATTCATCTTTTGTATCTTTAACTTCTGCTGCTGGGTTTTTTATCCATTTCAAGTGGTGCTGAGGCCAAGTTAAAGCTACTCGAATGGAAGAATTCACTTATTTAAATCTTGGTGAGTTCTGGAGAACATTATTTTTTCACTATTTAGTTTTAGAGCACAGGTATGTAACAATTTCTGTGAAGCAGTGTGTTTAGTAACATGTTATCTTACACCAAAGTTAAATTAAAACACAATTCCTTTGTTGTTGATGGTGGTTTTTTTGTTACTTACATGATTTTTTTAATGTCACTAAAAAAGCAGTAACAATTGCTTAGTGCTGGAGAGCAAGCAGAACCAGAATCAAAAGAGTGTGCCAACAAGACACGTTGAAAGTGCCTTAGCAGCTGCTAAAAGTAGTGCTAGATCTAGTAGATAAGAAATTAGAAAGGTAGCCAGAAGTTAAGTGTAACTATTACTGTTGTGTTTGTGTGGAGACCTTTTCTTTCCTAAAAAATTGTAGATGCGTGGGTGGGTGCTTTTATTTATTTATTTTTAATTATTTTTTTTCTTTCCTTAAATTTTCCATAATCCAGCCATTCAGCAGCCTCCAGAGTCAAGACATCTGCCTTGGAGATATACTCAAAACATTGTGATTTTTGACATGATGTTGAAATAAAATCTTTGATGCTTGACAGCTGCTGGCTGCATGGAATGCTCCCTTTTTTTTTTTCTCTTCCCCCCTTTCCCTTCAGTGTGATGTTTACTACACATAATAGGAATGTGCGTCATTTTGAAGAACAGTTTTAATTCCCTTTATCCAAAAAGCTTTCTGTAAAAGTGATAAATTCATAGGAGTTAACATCCTTCTGGGAAAGAAGACTGCTGGCAATTTAAACAGCTGTATACGTATGTGTGCAAAAGCTCAGACCAGGGATAAAAGGCTGTGTGAAGTTTTGCACGTGGTCGCAGAAAGATGCCTTCAGATGCAGTGCTGGACCTGACATGGTCATCTTGGTATCCCTGACCAGTGGCATTAGGGAGGAGCTGCCGTCGGGAGGCTCTCGGGCTTCGTAGAAACAAAAGCAAACATCCCCCAGAAGCAGTTACAGCACTGCCAATGTAAGCCCTAAAGCCAGACAGTATGGTTTGAGCAATGCAGGAGTAGTCTCATCCTTGCAGAATGACTGTGGCCATGGAGACGTGAGGGATGGAGTATGATCGGGTAGCCTAGGAGAGGACAACTGACGTTGGCAGTAATGGCTGCCATCATCTCTAAGCTGTAGAGTGACTGCAGATAGAGTTATGACTGGTATTTTACATTGGTGCTACGACAGCTCTCAGGGCAATTTTACTTTGTGTTTATTAACAGTGGCATCTGCCCAGCTGTTCTTCACCAGCCGTAATGCTTGTTCACATGAGCTAAAGGGAAAGAGCAGTGACCTCTGCCTTTATGTGGTGATGGGAGAAACAATAACAAGACAACGTTTGAGACTATGGAAAAGCCAAACATGAATTAAAACCAAAGGGATAAGAAATTTCAGAGGGGACGCGTGCCACTTTAGCTGATTTACAGGTGTCTGCGGATGAGGGACATCAGGGAACAGAAAGTTAAACGCGTAAAGAGAGGCATAGATGGCAACAGGGAATGAGGAGATGTTTACAGAGCTTTGATGTAGAGTACTTAATGGAAGGGTGGGCTTAGACTTCAAAATAATTGTGTTTGCCTTTGTTATTGTTCTGTTTTGTTCAGTAAAAACGGACTTTGTATACATTCTTTGCTCCTCCAGATAGAAGCAACTGAGCAAGGCCCCAACTTGACCCAACTTTGCCCCAACAGGCAAACTCTCAGACAAATGAGGAACAAACTTTCCTTGACTTAATCAAACCTCAGTATCCGTAGCAGATTTTTGAACATGCCCATTGCTATTTAAGGGGTCACTCCTGTGAGGAACTGAGAACTCTGTCCCTGAGCCAGCAGCACGATAGATTTTCTGAGTGGGCAAATAGCCCCATGACTTCGGTGGGACCATTTACGTGCCTAAATTAAATGTGTGCTGAAGTGTTTGATTGCTGCAGAGCCCGGATGCCTGATGCCTTAGAGGACTGAGTCCTTGAAAATCTAATTAATACTTTTCAGTGCCGAAGCAGGGACAAAGTTCTTTTGGAAGTCTGTCCACTGAATTAGGTTTCTAAATGTTGAATGCTGAATTTTCCTGAAAATTTAATCTACCCTGGTATATTTACTGATAACCAGTTTAGCAGAAACACATAGTCAGTGTTGTTCTTCCCATCCTACATGTCATTTACACATCCTAAGGTGGGGAATTTAATACAAACTAAATAATAACGTGTGCTGCTGAAGTTGTTTATTTATTCCGTGGCTTCAGACACGCAGATGTAGGTCTGTTCCAAACAATGTTAAGATCTAATGTTCAATTAAATGAAAACACCACGCGTTTCTGAAAATTAATTTGCCTTTGATTTTTAAAATTGAGTCTTTTCAGAACGTCTCAAAATCAATTTGCAGGAGCAGTTGTTGCGACACAGATTACATCAGGCTCGTTTTCATGCACGCAGGGCTTTGGATCTGGTGCTCAACCAGTATTAGCCTTTCCTCTACTTGCAGTTAGGAACCACTGTACTGCTAACTGCTATTTTATGGATGTGGCTAAGGTTGTATTTATCCGTGCAAGGTTTACTGCTTGTGTTATGCTTACAGATCTCCATAATTAAGATTGCATATTCCATAATTACAGCTGCAAATGAGAACCGTTTTGCCAGAGTTTATTTTGACTGTTGATTTAATGAAAAAGGGATTTTTAATTAAATTTTTTTTTTTTGTGAGGGGGTAGAATGTGTGTGTGGGGGGGGTGATACCACTTCAGTTATGCCAGGATTTGTAGTGGTCTACCATAATTCTTTGCTAATTTTATTAAAGCTGTGGCAGCGAAAGTTTCAGTTGTAGGCAAGTCTTCTGTTTTGTTCAGTTTTCTTGAGGTTCTAGTTGCTACCGTGTAAAATACCCAGACATTGAGCACTTTCTTGGAAGTTGCATATGAAGCTGCATTTAACTTGACTGTCTTTATTACGTACTCAAAATATAAGCGCGATGGCTGTTTTTTATATATATATATATAAAGAGGAAATCTTAGTATTGTGCAGCAAAATGATGATTATAAGCAATCAGTTTAAACAATTCTTGTTTTTTCTATGTATGAAAAGATATCCCCTCACAGTATGAGAGATTTTTATTGACTTTATTCGTCAGCAACCTACGATTCGTGGTTTGTGACAATCTTATGTTCACGAGGCTGACTCAGTGGCATAGAAATTTCTCTGATGCATCAGCAGCAGTTCAGGCTTGCAATTTTGCCACTAAGTAGTACTGTCTTTGGTATTTTGTAGAAAGTTCTCCTCTATTAGTGATGAGTCAAAAACCAATCACAGGAGAAGTGATGTCTGAATAAATCCTCAGCATAGCACACAGTGTAGTTCAAGATGTTACTACTTTTTCACGCTGAAGAGATCAGGACAAATTGAAAGTTTGAAAGGAAAAAAACCCCAAACCACTGTAGCAATATTTCATTTCAAAAAGGGAAAACACATAAAAACGAGAAAGCTTCTTGAAAAGAAATTTCAAAGAGCAGCCAACAGGGTAAAGTGATTAAAGACCCTACGTTAGAGTCTCAGAGTAAAAGTGTACCACCTATCAAAGAAGAAATGTAAAGAAGAACCCTTTCCTAAGACCAGCTTGGCCAGCAGTATAGCAACAGGATACTACTCAGAAGTGCAAATAACAGATCAGCAGGGTGAGATGAATTGTGTCCCAGGATTCAGTGCCATTGCAGGAATTCTAGAAGAACTCAAGTCTGGAACTGTTAAATTATTAGCTATAGCGTGGAATTTATGTTTCTAATCAGCCTCATTATTAAAGGAATGAATCGTGGTAAAATGTGTTGCCTTTTTATAGAGTAATAACTAGTTAAAAGATTAAAAACAGGGGTTAGAAAAAATTCCTGGTTTTCATAAAGGGGTGGTCAGTGTGTTCTCCCACAGAGCCTACCATACAATCTGAACCACTCAGCATATTTACAAGTAATTTAATAAAAGTTTACGATGAACTGCTAGGCATAAAGAAGTGGATGGATATAGCTTTTGGGTCAGGCTCTCCCTAAACTGCAAGTTGCCACAACTGAAGGGGTACCATAGAACAGATCCCTGTTTTGTTTCCATAGTCCTTCCTTTAGTATCTCGTGCTGCCCACCTCCTGGGAAGAAGTAGACTTTTGGTCCAACATTATTTGACCAGTTTTATATTATTATGAGTCAACTGTGCTCTTGCCTATTTTTCCTGATTCTAAAACTACTGAAATGGGATAAATATCTCTGGTAGTTTCAGTGATTGTTTCAGTCTGGAGTCTGTGGAGACTGTGTAGAAAAAGGTTGGTTATGAGATACGTTACAGCACTTTTTGCCTGGCAGTGGTTGCTGGATCCTTTCAATTCACTGTTCCACTATTTCAGAGCTCATGAGTTTTGCTGTGTTTCAGGCTGGTATCTCTAAAATACACTTACTAGGAAATGCTTTTCATAGATTAGTTCAGGCCTGAAACAACTAGATGGGTTTTTTTCCCCACATGTAGTATTTCCAAGAATCGATCCTGATTTCTTCCTGAGTGAGATGGACAAGTGGACCTGGTATCTTTAAATGTTTCCTATCTTGTTATACTTGTATATTTTCCTGAAAAAAAATCATGATAAAAATGGCAATTAACAGGTCACTCCAGCAAACCATACATATCTCAAACACTACAGACATATGCAGTATTGAGTCTTTACTTAAAAAATAAAGCCATATACCTTTATTTTAAAGACTCTGAGGCCCTGCAGTGTTGCTGAATAAACATCTAACAGTAATAATATGTTCAATACCTGAGTGCCAGTGCTAACTTAATTCCACTTCAGGGTATCAAGAATCACAGACACCTTCTTCCCAGTTAATTGTTGATTTTAATTTGTTTGCTCAAGTAACACAATACTTTGGATTATAATAGAGACCAAAAGGTCTCAAACCGTTCATTCCCCAGAGCAAACCAAGAAATGCAGAAGAGGCCCAAAGATATTGAATGCCCACCACGAAGAGCAGCTAGTTTTTTGCCACTTTTTTGATAACAATTTGCTGACATGAAAATTGACTATTATGTAGTTCTTTTGAAATCGTCCTGTACTGTGACTTCTTTAGTTTGCATGAAGGAAATATCTAATGGTAACAGACTGCTTATTTTGGACCACATAAAATGATCTGCTGCAAGCATCCTAAATGAAATGCTGGCTGAATAATCAGGAGACTAATTACAATTCTGAATCAGCTGCTACTGTGCTTGCCACTTGGTAGCTAGCAGCCAGAGCAGATATGGTGTTCATTGGTGACTGATTTTGCGGTGCATGCACGTGCATCCTCTGTATATTAGCAAAGTAAACGTTCAAGGTGGGAACTCATCATCCTTTGCAAGTAATTTTACAGGGTAAAAACTCTGATAAGCCCGTCTCCTCTGAATGGTGTTGCAAAATCTCAGGGTTCTGGAGCTGTTGAAATTGAACCCGTCTAATGCGAAAGACTTCTATTTAGCCTAAGATCAACAAAAAAAAAACCCCAAACCGAAACAGATTTGCCTTTCTGCTTCCCCCTGACCAGGTCAAAACTTTCCATATATATGACTTGTTTGGGTTTTTTTTCTTCCTAACCAGAAAAACCTATAACTTCATAAAAAATAGCGTAACTTGAGATTTCATTATCTCTGAAGTATCCTTCAATATCCGTTATCTAATCCTTAGTTGGGAGAGTCTCCATAAAGGAAACTTTAAATTAAGCAAAACATAGTTGCCCCAGATGACCAGAATCTTGGGAAGATGCATCATGAAACTACAAGTTCTGCAACTTATTTTTCCTTGCTGACTGTATTTCTTTGTTATTCTTTGATACCTACTTTCAAGATTTGTGCTGTAGCTGAAGTGAACAGTAGATACGATGCAAAAGATAACTTATCAACTCTGGAGAGAAGCCATAGTGACACAGATAATCCTCTTGGTAAGCAGTGATTTCCTGAGATTATAATTTATGTGAAGTTTGTGTGTGGTGTGTGTATTTAACCCACAGGACTGAGCAGTTACAGCTTCCAGAGGGTATATGCCTACAGATGCTGAGTGTTTTTTCTTTCTGTTCTTTTGGAAGAATGCACTAAAAATCACCCTTTTCCCCCACCTTTGATACACCAAATATATTCATATGTAATTTCTGTCAATACGAATGCCTAAAGTATTCTTTGAAAATGTCTCATTCCTTTGGCCCTGAAGGTTTCTCTGGAATTCATCAAGTGCACAGACTATCTGCATTGCCCAGTTGCTTATAAAAATTTAGCTTACTGTCATCTGTTCAGTGCAGCAACCTAGAATGATGCAGCATGACTTTGGGAAACAGCAGCATTAAATTAGAGATGCAAGCTGCAGACTTTAATATTAAAAATGTGTTCTCCTACTGTGGCCTAATTTGCCTTTTTCTTTTTATGCTGATAATGGATCTGAACCCACACTGTGAGCAGTGTGTAATAAGTTCCTAGGCTTTTGGCATCTGTTATGGACAAACTGTGGATTCTTTGCAGCTTCAAACAGCAAATGAAATGAGAAGATCGATGGAATTCATGTCTAGATGTGTGACATGGAAATGTGCCTAAACAAATGTAATTTTGCAGCAGGAGCACTTAGATTGTGTCGAGGCAAAAAAAAACCAACAAACCCAGATCTTGCTTATCACATGAATTAATTAGCTGCAAACCATTTCTTTCTCTCGTCGTTATACGAAGTAAAGGGCTGGGGATTTGAATCCTGTAATTCAGCATATAAAACTGCTGTCAGAACCTCTGGCTCAGGAAGCCCTAAAACCACAGGATGCTGGAAGTGTAACCAGGGGAAGGATCAATATGTGCTTGCCTTGCTCTGATACTTTTCCTTAGGCATCTGCTACTGGCCCCTGTCAGAGCCAGGATATCCAACTAGATAGACCTTTGGTTTGACCCAGCCTGGCCACTCTTATGTAAGAATACTTGTGATCATGGGTAGTTTTGATCTCCAGCCCCTTCCAGGGTTGGATCATGACTGAGGATGAATGAAACTGTAACTGGAATTAATTTTAAAACACTGTTATTCAGGTTTGGAGTCATTTCAAGGAATGTCATGCTGTCCAAAAATATGAAAATCCACTGGACATCCAGTCCTACTCAGAAGTAAATTATATATATCCACATATTCGAAAAGGATTTGGAGTAAAAAAGAAATTATTACCTTGTGATTCGTCAATGTGAGATACCTCGATGTGTGTTAAACTTAACTCTCTGCACTTTCAGCGTAGCCTGATACGCATGTGCCTCAGTTTTTGCAGTAATAGTCTGGAAATAAACATGGTTTCTCATCCTTGTTGTCTATTCTTTATATATATATATATATAGTACATTCTTTGTATTAATCTCCCTTATGCAGGAAGCACCTAACACAGGGAGTCCCAAGTTCATGTGTGGTCTTCAGAGGTTGCTGCATCACACACATGACCAGTATTTTAAGCTGAGATGGTAGGAGCTAGTTATTCTGAATGGTTACGCAGTCTGATTGAGATGCACCTTCTCTTTCCAGATCACAGACGTTTATGTAAAGCTGTAAAAGTGCAAGTTGGAGTTTTGCTAGCAACGGAATAAGTAATTCTTTTGTTTAAAGAATGCAACCTCTTTCCTGTCTCTCGGTTGGCAGGAAAGTAGACTTGGCCCTGGGTCATTGTCTCGTGTGAGTATACAAGAAAAGAGGCTTACACTGGATATTGTCTGTCAAGTCTCCTTCCTCAGTCAGGGCAAAGTGCCCTGGAAGTGGACAAGTGAATTCAGATTTGCCTCCGGGAGAGGGTGGCCACATGTTCCTTAAACCATGGGTATTCACACTGCAGTGAGCAAGAGGTGGAAAAATAGGGGTGAATACCATTGTACTTGTCGAGCCAGTAGCTAAGCTGTCTCCAGTCTCTGGTTTTAAACTGGATAGCAAAGATGTGTTGAGCTGCTGATGTCAAATAAGGGAACTTTTCACTTCGAGCACGTATTTGTATTGACCTTTCCGATGTTTAAAGCAGTGTTAGAACAGTGTGACTTCATGTGCAGATGGCTGAACTGTCCTTTGATTAGTGAAGCTAAGAATATTATGGCACGGTTTATTTGCTGGGGGAAGAACTTATCCCATGCAAATTTGTGCTGCTGGGCTGACGGAATTGGGTGCAGTTCTCCTTCAAATACCCTCTGGGTAGCATGATCTAAAGGTGGCAAGTGAACAGGGAGCTAAATCTATCCTGCAGTACACAGACCAGAAGAGGAATGTTGCAAAGGAAGCTGGAAGTCTGAGAAAGTCCTGATTTCATTTCCATAAATGTTTGTTCTACAGATACAGCAAGTACCAATATGAAAAAGCTATTAAAATAATCCCATTTCTCCCTCTTTTCTGCAATTTCACTGATTACAACTTCTTTAACAGGTTTGGGTTTTGTTTTTTTTTTCCCCTTTGAGTGCTATTACTTTGTGCAATTGTATGAGCCTGTATTTAAAACTAATGCAGTGGGGAAAAGAAAATCCTGCAGTCTCAGGAGCATATATCTGAAGGGCCACAGTTTCTGTTGAAATAAAGTTGTTAAAGGAATTAGAATCACGGTGTCATACTGTGAAAGGCTTCCCTTTATTCCACCCCTAAGATTTATGAAGGAAATGGTCCAGACTGCTACGAATTCTTGTGAATAGTGAGGAATATATATATTAGTGTGCCAGATCACATATATATATATATATGTATATATATTTTCTATATGCCAGATTAAAGCAAATGAAGTTTTGGTGTAGACTTTGGCTGAGATGGCCTTCTGGAGAAGTTCACTGCCTTTCTGATGTTTTTAAACCCCTGTTCTATTGGTCAGATGCTTGAGAAGAAGAGATTGAACTAATTCAGTCTGAATTAGCTTTATCTGAATCTTCAACAGATATTAGGAGAGTGAGTAATCTTTGTCCATAGCAAAGGAGGGATGTGAATTCACTCAGCCGTCTGAAATTCTCCCTCTGTTGTTCAGTTCAGATGCTTGCACTGATTTATAAGTTATGAAAAATGAGAAATACATATTTAATTTTTTTTTTAAGTGAGGGTGAAAACTGGGTGAGGTGCTACTGTAAGTGTTGGTGTGATCATGAATTGCCCACGCACCAGTTAACAGTGAACTTCTCTATGGAATTTGGGTAAGCTGACTGACCAACATATAGGAAAAGAAGCTATTTTATTGCACTTATTCCCTCGTAGCTTCCTACGTAGAGATTCTGTTATCAAATGAAATTTATAAGCTTATGAGCAAGATCGTTACTTTGCAATGCAGTCTTCTTGTGGTCTTCCAGGATAGTGGGTCTGTACAAGAAGGTTACCTGTAACAGAAGTGACAGAATACATTCGTCTGAATATTCATGTGGTCGAGATGCTAAGACTAAAGAGGTTAATTCATCCCTATTTCACCCTTATACTGAGATTTCCTATATGAGTGCCAAGACTGATAGGGTGTCAGTGACACAACCATATGTCCATTAGGATGTGGAAGAGGATGATTCCTCCCTGCGTATAGCTAGGACTGTACTGTTGGGAAAGGGTGTGGGTTTTGTTTGTTTGTTTGCTTTTTATAAAGATAAGAAAAAATAAGGAAGCCAAATGTTTAAAAATTCAGTCCTGAACATTATTTTGTGCTCCTGAGTTTTTCTGAAAGTGAAGCCTGTATCTTTCTGAAGCACTTTGGTTTTCAAATAGAAACTATCACATCTAAGATTTCATACAAATTGATAAAAAACTTGGTCTTTTCTTAAAATTGCTTTTTACAGAGTAAAGTACCTGATCAATTTTTCTTTCATTTAAAATGTTCTCAGATCAGTATGGTAGATGTTTCAACCATGAAGTGACCACGTTGTTGCCTGCTATTATGTGCCCCCTTTTGAAAACAGGGCCTCCATTAATATCAAAGAGGATTAAAAGTGAAACAATGCTTAGCCATCGTTAGTCATCCTTATCTGATGATCTGTCTAGCCTGAAGAACAAGCATTGGCTTTAGAAATAATTCACTTCTTCACATTAAGGAACACCAACAGAAAACTGTGTCAATTTTAGGTGTTATTGGGTTTGAATAAAAAATGTAAAGTCCAAGTTGCCTGCACACTTGTGCAAATACATAGGTGAGTTTTCTGTACGCAGTAGATCTCTAGGGCATATCTTTGCAGGGGGGTTGTGGAACTGAGTGGTGAGTTCTTGTTCACTGAATCCTGAGGAAATATCTGTGAATACGCAAGAAGAATTCAGTCCACCAGATACAGGATTTGAGTCTTGCTGTTGCAATCCATTACCACTTCTCTTTTCCTGAGATCTGATATCTGAAACATCCATCTGACTGATATTAGCGGTTAGAAGAAGAGGAAAAAGTCTTTGGTGGCATTCACACTTGATATTTTAAGAACAGTGAGGTGGACTGGTATGAGTTGTAGTAAATTGCAGTGAGGCTGTGGAGGGAGAGATCGAGACTGTGGAGGGAAAGGGAAGAAAGGAAGCTTCAGAGATCAGATAAGCAGCCATAATTTTTAGGGCATACTTGATCCAAACCTCGGAAGACATTGAGGTTCATATAGCATTGGATTTTGACCCGTGCTGGAAATTCTTTTTGCAGAAAGACTGTAATGAATTGGCAAAACCCATATAAATTTTCTTTGAAACCTTTTTGTCTTTATGCCAATGTAAGCAAGAGAAATGCTTTTACCATAAGCCTTTAGCTTTCCTGTAACCCAGGATCTTTGTTTCACTCATAACTCACTTAAGCAGTGGCTTAAGATTTTATTTTATTTTTACACAGTTTTAGGGGGTTTTCTTTGAATGTGTGTGTGTGGGGAATATCCCACTGGCCAATTACTTTCTGCCCATCTTTAGGTCTCTCACGTGCAATAGTCAGGGCATATCAGTGGGCACCGTAGAACACTAAAATGCATCGAATTGAATTAGACTCTTCAGCCCCCAAATGGCCCCATAGGCAGAAACCTCCCTGAAAAGAACTGTTACTTAGAATGCAACTGGCAAATATTATGTATTTAAGGCTAAAAGCATAGAGGCATTTAAAGTCTGAATCGTAATCATAAATGAAAAAGTGTCAAAAACTGTTCTGGAATGAAGCCAAGGATTTATCAGTTTTGCTAGACACCATCTACAAGAGGCATTTTTTTATTCTTCCTTGGTTACGCGTCCGTAGATATTGTGCAGGCTGCACACTGAGCCGTGACAGAAAGATGTTTGGTGTACGAGGTGGCGGGTTTTGATTCTTCAAGTTTTCCCTTCGCTCTGTTTAATCTGGAATTGGTCCCTATTTCCATCCATTTTAATTGTCTGCTATGAATTTAGAGGTTTTATGTTGGTGTACTTGGCATGGTTCCACTCTACCCTTCCTTGTCATGCTGGAATGGGCTCCAGATCAGACACTGTGAAGGACGTGCGTTTACAATCCTTCTTTTGAAAACAGTCCTATCCCCAGAAGCACACATCTGCTTCTTGATGCTGCTTCACAACCCGGAGTGGTTGTCGTAGGTGCAATCTTTCAGTGCCTAGTAATAGTGGGTGAACTGATACAGTGAGAAATTCTCTCTTTAGCTGTAGTTTCATAGATGTTTTCAGGCTATTACTGATTTTGGAGCATGCAGAATCTCTTTGCCTGATTGCTATTCTCCAACAGCAGGAGCATTTGGATATTGCAGAAGAAAGAGAGAGGGCTTTCTCCCTCTCCTTCAGACCTTTTTGATCAATGGAAGTGTATTCCTTCTTTGTGCATTGAGCAACAGGGGTGGTTTTTTTTCCCCACAAATCAAATACAACCTATCTAGAGACACATCCTGCCAGACACGCTGCCGTGTATTGGTCTTGCGGTGGAGGAGTGATGAGTTGCTTCACTTCAGAAGACAATTCTCGGTCACACTTGTGGTCGATGCCAGTAGCACAGAGGATTACCCTGCTTTGGGGCACAGGGCTGGTGTTTTCCATAATGGTTCTATAGATATGTGTGGCTGGTTTAGCATGATCTATTCCAGCCTGTGCATTTCCTTACTCTGGGGGAGTAGTGACCTGGAACAATCTTTTCCATGTTGGGTTTTTAACATCATGGCAGCAGCTACATTGTCTCGAATGCAAAGGATCTTGTCAAATTTACTTTTGGAGAGACCAATCTTCACACCCCATGTCATACAGTGGGAACAGAAAATACTGCAGTGGAGGGGAGGGTGATTCAGGTGTGAAAATGTATGCAACCTATCGTATCTGTGCTCTGGACTCCCATACTTATTTTAGTAAATAATCACTAATGTTCAGAAAAAAGTCAATAAGCTGGTTTTCTACCACTTTGGTAGACTTTGTAAGTATGACCTGATCCTATTAATGTACATCCCCCTGAGTCCTACTGCACCTTTCTGCCTGAAAAGTGGGCCTCAAAGAGACAGGAACTGTATCTGTAAAGTCTCCGAGATGCATAAAGAAGAGTGTGTCCAGCAGGTCCAGGGAGGGTCTCCTCCCCCTCTACTCTGACCTAGTGAGACCACCTCTGGAGCATTGTGTCCAGTTCTGGGCTCCCCAGTCCAAGAGGGGTTCCTCCCCTTCATGTTGAGTTCCACCTCAACATGAGAAGAAACTTCTTCCCTGTGAGAGTGCCAGAGCCTGGCCCAGGCTGCCCAGAATGGTTCTGGAGTCTCCTTCTCCAGAGACTTTTAAACCCCCCCTGGCTCTGTTCCTGTGTGGGTGCCCTGGGTGACCCTGCTCTGGCAGGGGGGTTGGACTCGATCATCTCCAGAGGTCCCTTCCAGCCCCTACCACTGTAGGATTCCATTCTATGATTCTCGATTCCTTCCATGGAACTATATGGAAGTGGAGCAGAATTTGCCTTGTGAGAATTTTCTTACTAACACTATAGAACATGTTTAAAGGAACCCAAAACCTTCTGTTTGAGTAGATTTTGCTTTGCTGCTGGAATCTATAGCGCTGAAAGTGGAAACCCTCTTTGGTAACTGAACAAAGCCATCAGGTATGTTATCTGACTTGACAGTCTGGTGTTTGATTAATCAAACTGTTAATTTGATTTTAAATGACTGATGCTCTTTTAGTACGTCTGACTTAAGTGCCTGTTTATAATTACGGTATTGAATCAAAGGCTCTTCCCAACCATTGTACAGATTAGTTTGGAAAGATGTGTTTTGATTTTAGTAGTTGTAAAAAAACTAGCATTGGTGTTTACTTTAAAGCACAAATATGTTCAAAGAAACACATAGTTAAAGTGATAAAGCAGTGCCCTCACACTTTTTATCTGAAAAAGGAATGCAAGGGTGCAGTTTTTAATAAGTTATATAAACAGCACGATTTATCTTCTAAAAAGATAACCAGTTTTGGGGGCATTTGTAGTAGTTTGATTGGTGGGCACTTAGCTCTGTGAAATGAGCATATATCATATAAAACTTGTGTAAAACTGCTGGAGGTAAGGGATTTAATCCTGTATGCAGCTCTTTGTGCCTTGTAATTTGCTGTGAATTTATGAATTCCCAGCAAATTTGGCAACTTAAGTAATGGTGTCTTGCAGCATACAATAATTCTGTGTTCTGTGGTGTATTTTCAAGTGGATTTTAGTAAATGTTTGTGTTTTAGGCTATCTGAGTGACTACAAGGGAAGGTCATGCTGCATGGGTAACATCCTAATCCAATGGAAATAGCCAAGCACGTGCTTCACTGAAGACAGCTGTGTCGTCCCATTTGGCCTAACAGTTGTATGAACTCTTAAATGCAAACCAAATCTATCAGTTTCCACAGGCTTTCTGTGTGATTTCAAGGAGTACATCTGTAACTGCAGGAGAGTGTCTGCATTTGGGGAAAATAAAAACCCCACTGATTTCCACAGAAACGCTCTTTTGAAGTAGCTTAAATTAAAACTAATCGCTAACGTGGTGAATTCAATGTCTAGTAAAAGTATCAGTTGTGGTATAGCAGAGAAAAAACAGTCTGGAGGCATTATTTTTGCCTATTTTTAAACTCTGCATGTCTCAGATAATACATAATCATCCCTAGTTTTCCTCATGAGCTGCTTGAGTATCTCAGGGGTATATATTGCAATACTGTAACTATATAGCAGATAATCCAATCCCTTAACAATGACATTATTTTTTCCAAGTGTGTTTTTTGGGCATTGTCATTAAGTGGGTGTTTTAAAAAATAGTCAAAATTTAAAGAAAGTTTTTTATGCCTCCTTTTTTTTTTGGTTTCCCAGCTATATACAGTTTTTAGGAGGCTTGATTTTCAGAGGAAGAATACTCGACACTTTCTGGAAATGAATCCCCACAAAGGCAATCCAGGCATCCTAACAGCCAAAATCATTAGTCATTCTTGAAAATCTTGGCTGAACGACACTAGGCAACACAATCTCTATGTCTGTTTCTTTTTTCTCACATCATAATTTCATAAATTTTTCAGTCACTGCAGCCTTTCCAGACTACACAGACATTTGAGTGCAAGCTAAACCACCTTCTTGATTCTTCCCTTTAGTTTTTCGTATATCATATAGAGCAGGATGAAAAAGGATGAGACATCATTGCTTTTTCCTTAGGCAGGCATCTTTTGGGAGCAAAAAAATCAGTCTCTCAAGGATAAGGAGCATGGGAAAATATAGTTTTGTCTCTCCCCCACCCCCATCTGAACCCTAGACAGCTGAATATTCTCATTTAGCATTCCTAAATGAGAACGCTAAATGCTCACTTAGCATTCCTAAATGACCCTTGTTTTGTTGGCATGTCAGTAGCCTGGATTTTTTTTAACTGGTTTATTGAAGGAATAATGAACTTGTCTGAGTTCATGGAGCTTGGGATGGGGTTCTGCAAGGCTGTGTCCATTGACTTTGGTGAAGTGTGTCCTGAAGAAGATAGGTGGATCTGATAATTTTTTTTTCTGTTTCATGGCTCTGTGTTCTTCCTGTTCCTGAGCAGAGGATGTTTGTGAGTGTTGTGTATCCTGGATGTCCTCAGGAGTCCAGGGTGGGCTGATTCACAGAACAATTGTGGTTGGAAAGGACCTCCTAGATCACCGAGTCCAACCATACCTACAAGAACAAAGAATGGTCATGGATACAAGAGAGTTACTCTTGGTTCGGTTTTACTTTTTCTGTGGTATGGGTTTCTTGGGTTTGTGAGTAGAAATGGGTTTTTTCAGAATGAAGAGAAAAAAAGAAAACTCTTTTACTGAAAGAGCCCTAGGGATTGGGGCCAGAATTAATTTCAACTAATTGTAACACCCAGCTGAGATTAGGAGCCCTGTTCTATAGCCCATGAGAAGAGGCAATTTTAGAGTAGCAACACTGAATTATCCTTTAAAGCTTTCTCTCAGCATTGACTTATCTAGGCAATCTTTGTTGATGGGCCTTCTAATTAGGCACCCCAGAGAAATTCCTGCAGTTAGTGACATGAATTTGGATCTCAGTGAAATAAAACTTCCTCGATCTTCTTTTCTATACATAGCAAAAATATATATATAGAAGAAGACAGGAACATTTATATTTAACAGAAAGGGTGTATTTTTAATCTGGAGAGATGATCACTAAAACTTACTTTGGTAAGTGCCTTGGCTGAGGAGATGAGTCAAAGCATAGAACTTTTTATTTTCCCCAGCTGATTTTCATTGTACCACCTTTATTACTTTTGAGCATATTTTTGCAGTCTGAGTTAGACATTTCCATTTCTATATCACAGTTGATGAGTATATCGGATTTGATGATGCTTTGCAGAAATATTGCTTGATTTGGATGACTCTCTTAAGGAAAAATAGAAGTAATGGTATTATCTTACCTGCGTTGACATCTGTGAAGTCTGGAAGGAATATTTAATAGGCAAGAATAATGCATGTGAATAAACATTCTTCTATAACAAGAAAGGAACAGGCTCAAAATTTAACACTGGGTTTTGGATCAACTTCACTCACTGCCAGTCCTGTCCTTTCTAAACTTAAAATTTAGATTGTGAAGAGCTTAATGACACTTTTTTCCCTTGCATTTGCATGTTTTATATGGACCTCTGGGTATATCTGCGCAGGGGCAAGAGCTAGAATATTTTCAAATCAGATAAAATACTGCAGTGTGGCAGAAGAGTTCTGTCTAGGGGATTTAATATTCATAAAAATGTTACTGCCTTTCATTTAAAGAAGTCCGTGCAAGTTATCCAGCTTAATTCTCGGAGCCTGTAATAGGCATTTCCTTGCAGACAGCACTGCCCACTCTCTTCTCTAGCAGTGACCTCCCAAAGAAATTCCTTCACAAAGAAGAAGTTTCTGTGGAGAAATGTGAACTGGTATATCCTGATAGGTTGCTGCTACTAAATTATTAACTGGGTATCTAAGCCTCTGTGTTGGCAGTTCCAGCTCATGTTCTCCTTCAGAGCAGCTTTGGCTTTAAGTGTAATAATTGTTAACTGTGACAGGAAGACTGAAAGTGAAGGGAACTGGAGTTTATACTTAACACAAAATCTTGCTGCAAACCTCTCTTCTTCAGGTGGCCTGACTTCATTATAAATAAATGTCTGTGGTTATTAGAGCCGCATCCAGCTCATTGTTATTTTTATTTTCTTCTGGCGAAGGGAAACACGTTTTTTAGGTGAGTAATTTGGAAATCCATCCTGTACTGCCTATGGATTGCAGTCAAAAGCGATTAGCTTCAAGCATTCACAGCTTTCAGTACACGGAGGCAGGGTATTTACGAGAAGGCAAGGACACACGGATGGATTTCCTGCCACGTGCAGAGTGGAGTCACTGCTGCTGTGTCGGGCTATTGGAAGCGGGTCTGGATCAGAGGGCTGGAACTCCTCTCCTCTGAAGAAAGGCTGAGAGAGTTGGGGTTGTTTAGCCTGGAGAAGAGAAGGCTCCAGGGACACCTTATTTGAGCCTTCCAGTACTTAAAGGGGGCATATGAAAAAGATGGGAACAGCCTTTTTAGCAGGACCTGCTGTGACAGGACAAGGGGCGATGGTTTTACACTACAAGAGAGCAGATGTAGACTAAATAGAAGGGAGAAATTGTTTATGAGGAGTGTGGTGAAACACTGACACAGGTTGTCCAGAGAGGTGGTAGAAGCCCCATCCCTGGAGACATTCAAAGTCGGGTTGGATGGGGCTCTGAACAGCCTGCTCTAGTTGCAGATGAACCTGCTCACTGCAGGGGAGTTGGACTAGATGACCTTTAAAAGTCCCTTCCAACCCAAACCATTCCATGATTCTATGAATTTCTTTGGATATACACAGCATTTAATGGTGAGATTAAAGGAGTATTCGCTGCTGGGTGGGTTCCTAAGCACAGTTTTTCCTGTACACCCATTTTGACCGGAGCTCATACTGGTTTTAGTATTATGCCTTATTGGATCAGATTTACCACATCCTGAGCTTGTCAAAGCGCTGATGTTCATCTATGGATTGGTCACTTCAGAGAAGCTCAGCTCAGATGGAGTTTGCTGAACAGATTATGGGAAATCTGGGGCACTATCTACATTATGGACAGGGAGCCCAGGCAGCTAACATGACAAAGGACTTCAGATGAATTATTTGTAATGGTTTTGTTTGCACCTTTGGTCAATATATTTAAGATTGTCAGTTATCAGAAGCTGATGCAGAGGCAGCACTGCCCAGTTGGTCTCAAAAGTTTCTAGAAAAGACCCTTTTTCCCTTGTCCCACCTGTCTGCCCCACACCTTAGGGCTCCTCCAGAGCAGGATGGTCTTACAGGTGCTTGTCCCATCTGCCTGTGCTTCAGTTGGCTTTCTGTGTAGAGATGATGGATTTGCTAATGCTGCTTTGACATTAATGGATTAACCCTGCTTGAGAAATCCCCTCTCTGCCTTGTAGCTGTTCTGGACAGAACCCTTGCTGCCACCTCTGCTGGGTAAAGCTTTTAGGGCATTCTCCGGGGTGGATGGACTATAGGAGAGTGAGCGTTGAGGTTTCTAAGCTGGTTTTAACTGAGCTGATTTCTGTGCAAGGGTTAATCCAGTTCAGAGCTTTGTGCGAGTTAGTGTTGTCATCACCCAAATTAATTGGCAGAGTTCTGTGCTCTGCAGCCAAACAGATCTCAGTACTCGTACTAAGTTTTTTAAAGCTGCTTTGTGTCTTTTCAGACTGCAGGTAAGTTAGACATAACATTTGTGATTGTCCCCTGTCCCCTTTATGTGTTGAAATCCTAACTGAGGAGCCTGAAAGTATTCCTGCCTACCTTCGAACAATCAGAGGCACCTTGTTTTCTCCCATATAAAGCATGTCTCAGCCTCTCAGTCTATGGATTCTAATAGTAACTTGCCTCAATGCTCTGAATTAGAGATTTTTTTTTTTTACTGTATACATTTATGAAGGATTTGGAAGGTGATTCTTGAAGCATTTGGGGAGTTGGGGGGCAACAAGAAAGTGTTCTGCATGTTTCTTTCAGAGCCTTCCACGTTCTCCCCATCGACATCCAGTTCAGTTCATTTGGCAGATGTCTGTGCTTGCCCTGTGAAAAATCAGCTGTTGGGCAGTAGCTCCCTAGCCTGAGACAGGCAGTGCAAAGCATTCAGAGCTGTCATCTTGGGGTTATCCAGCACTTTACTGTGTTCACCTACTCTCTTCCAGGATTTTTCAAACACTTGTCTGAATGATAGAAATGTTTTGGGGTTTGGTTTTTTTTTTTCCCCACATACTTTAATCTGTGGCTTATTCACAACTTATTTTGCCTGTTTACTTGTTGTTAATTACTCGAGAACAAAACGCTGTGATTTCTTACCCTTGGCAGAATAACAGATCCCTCTTGTTGATTGGAGAATTAAACCTTAAGAGCGTTCAAAATTCAGCACGTGTGGATGTATTCTTGATGAGTATTCACGAGACTCAGTCGTGTTAACTTGCTTGCAAGTGAAAATGTGAATAATTACAAAAGAATTGCAGTCCAGCCAGAGTGCACACACATTGGCTGGGGAACCACTGCTGCTGTGGTATTGTCACATACCACGCCGGTGCTGAATGTACTGGTGTCCTACAAAGCCAGTTGTATCACTCTCTGAGCTCGTTGTAACTGTGATTCCTTTCTATCTCTGAGGTCCATTTGTCTCACCATAGTAAGAGAAATCTTCCTTTTAGAACGCAGGCAAAACTGAGCAAGCTGTGTTCCTAATTGTAGTTAGAAAGAGGAAAATATGTATGGAATTAGTGATGCGTAGCTGGTTTAACTGGAATACTTTTGTTGTCCAGTCCATAAGTTGGGACTGGGTCCTCAAGAAAGGTTTTATGAATGCCATCTACAATGTAATGTTTTAAAGCTTTTTTACTGTCTGATAGAGGTTCCTAGACTCTGTCAGCGTGGGAAGGAGAATATCCCATTGAACAGAGCTATGATAAATATGTTTTCATAGTAGATTTGTAGACGAACATAAGAGACTATTATAATTATCTTGGCCTGATGTTATTAGGATGACAAAATTTTACTGAGTAATGTTTTTAGGAAGCCTATTGTTTCTCTTTGAGCAGTGGTGTACAGTATAAAATGTGCCATAAATACGTATACACAAATTTATGTACATGCAACTTAATGGATGAGAATTAGGTGGTGGTCAAATTGTTTAATGGTCCTGGTAATATTTAGTAGATGGTTGGGCTTGATGATCTCGAAGGTCATTTCCAACCTTAATGATTCTAGGAGTCTGAAATTGAGGATGTGTATTTGCAGAGAGATCACAATTGCTAAAGGGTAACCTTAGCTAGAAAAGGTGGATGTAATTAAAACCAGACTATTGAAGACACGTTGGTAATACTTCTACTCCAGAAACAGAGTTGGCATGTCTTCATCTACATTTTTTATTAAAACCCCTCCTCCTTTATTTGCTTTGATTCTCTCACACTGTGCTTACAGCTCCTATTTGATGAGGAATTAAACATTCGCGTTTGCTTCCTGAGTCTTTTCCTTAAGCTTTTGTCAGGCAAAACGAAAGAAAAACAAAGATTGTCTGGAAATTCTGAAGTAATTTAGTTTTATAAATCCTTTCAGGAGATCCAGTGTTTACTAAGTGAACTACATGGGGTTAATTTACTAAAGTGTTCTGAAGGACTTAGCCAAATGAGAAAAGAAACATTACCTAGAGTTGCTGTTCTCTGCCAGGAACAAAAGTAAAACAAATCAGTGGCAGGATGAGTGGATCCGGTTAAATAATAATGTCTCTCCAGCAGGAAGTCTGTCTATCAACTGAAAGGTGAGACAGCAACATAATGACAATGCCCTGTGGATCAACTCTGAGGGTAAGGAAAAAAAACCCATCCTACAACAGAAACCCACCCCCCAAAACCCCTCAGTGAAAATATAAGAGGACAGAATTCACACCAGCATTTTTCTTTTTTTTTAGTCTTTAAGCTCAAGTGTCTGGAAACACATTTCTTCTGTAGGTTATTCACATGCAGATTCCTTCTTGCAGTGGAATGCCCCAGGGTAACTGAGAGCAGAATTTGGCCCTTTCTGTTTGCTCAGTGAGGCTAAGTGCTGCTTGGTCAGTGAAATACCTGCCTTAAAGCTGTACAGCTGCGATATGCAAGAGTAGCTTTGGCATTTCCTTTTTATTTATTTATTTTTTTTCTGATAGAGGAGCTGAGTCCTGCAAAAACTGGAAGACTTCTTCATGGAAACGAAGCACGTAGTGGCACACACGAGCTTTGGCCCGAGAACGTGGGGCGTGGGGATGCATTTGTGACAGCAAAGGTAGAAAGAGAAAAGGTTTGACCAAGTCAATCTGGAATTCTAAAACCTCTGCCTAAGTTTTTCAGTCCTTGGTGCTCTGTTATTTGTATTGCAGTTCCAGATGAGTGCGAGGCTCATAGGGCACCTGAAAATCCCCTGGAGTTGGGCAACAGTTGTCCGTGCTCGTTGTCTCTGAGCCAAGCTAGTTATTTAACATACTCAAATATGGATTTAACAGAAGTTTAAAAACTTTGGTCTTCATCTCTAGGACTGCCAACGTATGATTTTTTTAAAACCATTGTACTCCTTTTCTTTGCTTGTTTGTTAATACATGAAATCTTCTCACACTGCTATCAAGAAATCCCAAATTACCATTTGTGTACTTAAAACACCTGCAGGAAACAAAGGTGTTGGCTTGTTTTGCAGTGATCAGTTCGGTTCTCATTTCCATTTGGTAATTGCTGCGAGAGATTTACCTGCTGTAATGTAGTTTATTTGGTCTGGAGATGCCTTTGTTTCTGCGGGTGGCTGCTAAGCAACAGGCCAGATATTTACTGTCAAACAAATCAAACAAAAGCCTCATCTGCCACTTGGAGCCCCAACGTCATTGCTGCTGAACTGCTCAACTTGGGTCATCATATTTGGGAGTCAGCACTAAACTTAGTTTTCTACCACAAAGTGAGGATTCCTTTCAGTCCTCATGTTATCTAGCGAGATTATAACTATATGAGAGTATACTAATGTCTCATCTATTATTTATTTTCAATGATTTCCCCCCCGTCAAAGGAGAAAAGGAAAGCTTACCTCGTGAGACAGTCTAATTTTCAAAAGTAGAGTAACCTTCTTGGTTATCCTGGAACAACAGGGGATTTCTTTAACCTGCCGTGATTAGAGCTGAGCCCTTCTCTTCTATTACCTCCCTTGCTCTGCCCAAAAATAGTAGTCAAAATAGATTTCTTGGACAAGTTTGGGGAGGGGGAGTGGAAAAAGATCAGAAAACCCAAGTCCCAGAAGGAGCAGTCAGGCAGAAATGCTACTGTCAAAGGGAAATTACCATCGAGGCAAGTAGATAATCAATAGTAATCAAGCTGGTGACTCTAAAATGGAGCAGTTTCCCTCAAGACTTGGGTTATGTTCATCTGCAGTGGGTCAGGGGCCAAGGCAGACTGATTGCAATTGAAGTAAGCTTTTCAGAGAGGTCCAGGTGATGCACTGAGAAGTAGACGCTTAGTATCTCTAGCTCCTGTGCACTCTTCATCTTATTGTACAATAGGGATGTATAAATATTTACAGGTAAGCTAGATAAATGAAGTTTGGTCTTTTCACCAGGTATGCACTGGAAGCGAGTGCTCCTGGCATCGTGAAAGAAATACTCAAGGAAGCCGTGGCACCAAAATTCCAAAGTATTCCAGAGAATTGCCTTTTGCCGGTACAGGTTTCAGCATTTGCAGAGGAAATAATAAGCAAAGCCTCAAAAATAAAGCCCACTAAAGATTTTTGTAGCAGTCAGTACCCATACAAAGTCCTGCTGTGTATGGGTTGGAATATTAATTTTACAGGCTAATCCATCTGGCCATCTGCTCGTCTGAAATTCAAACAGGGCTGTGTATTGCAAGTTAATACCCTCTAACAACCAATAGCTAGAAATGATCAGCAGAATATGTCACTCTGTCTTGCTGCTCCATCAGTGCATCAGTATGACATGTCATTTAATACTTCAGCCACTGATTATTCCTGATAGGGGGGGAAAGGTGAGAAAGCAAATGATTGAGCTGGTAGAGATGTTTGG
Source organism: Todiramphus chloris collaris (assembly GCA_025345505.1). Lineage (NCBI taxonomy): Eukaryota > Metazoa > Chordata > Aves > Coraciiformes > Alcedinidae > Todiramphus > Todiramphus chloris. Next base: position 3,126,176 of record JANVCC010000048.1, on the reverse strand, counting down.
CATGCATCTTGTGGATCCACTTCTTTTTTTTTTGTTGCTCTCTCCTATGGTCCAATTATTATGGGTTGTGCCAAAGGCTAGAGGAAAGACTGTGTTTAGATCTTCAGATTGGAAGTAGCGTGACAAATAATTTCCTCTGAGAATTGCTTTCCTGTGGAAAGAATTGGTCTTGACTGGATAGTCAAGACCAATATTTCAAGCTTTTGACTAGTGTGTGGAAACCATGAATATATGCAGTTTTTTTCAAGCCTGGTAAAAATTTGATTTGACATGGTTCCAACAACCAAACTGAGGATTTCTATGCAGAATTGAGAAATACATATTGAGCTTTTTAATTTGTACCTGGCTTTATTAAGCGTTCAGTAAATAGCTCATACTTTCTCAGTCAACATCTTTAAAGCACTAATACTTGTGTAATTTTAAAATTCTAAATCATGTATCTCAGAACCAGCATTTGTCCTTGTCTTTTTTCTAGCTTGGAACCTAGATTTTAATTATTTTGTTTGACAGAATTTGAGTAGCTGCTGAAGTCTTTGTCATGCCAGTGGTACACTTGAAATGTTCAAGATTTTTTGATATTATGATTATACTCTTCTGTACATCTTGTTGATACGATGATGACGTTACTTATGTAATAAACATGAAACTCTAAGCAATAGTTACTCGTTCTTTATGTTCTCCTGATGCAGTAACACAGCAATGGGAGGACATCCAGACATAGAACATGAGGTAGGATCCAGCTCTGACTCTGTCCATAACGATTATGGGACTGACCACATTTGTACCTTTGGGACTCTTCACCTCTGTAAGATGCTTAAGAGCCAAAGCTTTTTCATAAAAGATAGGAACCTTGGCTTTCTATCATTTTAAGTGAAATTTTTAATGTCTTTGTTTCCATTGCCTATCCTGAAAAATGCATACAGTCAAAATTGTTTCACTGAATTGTAGGGGGGGGGTGGGAGGGAAGAATCAGAACCCCAAATTTCCCAGAACCTAAATATAATTTGCTTTTGCAGTAGTTCCATTTATTTTCCTACTCTGTTTGAGGAATGGTGGCGGGTTTTGAATCACCACATTTGGGAAGGACTTTAAAGTCTTTAGAAAACTAAGACATATTATTTAGTGTGTAATTAATTGCTGAAACTCATAGTCTCCCTAATGGGTTTACTTCATTGTTGTAGCAAAAGGAGAAGTTAGATTGCTCTAGGAAATACATTTTCATAAATTTTTAAACCACAGCAATTTAGGTTACACATTTTTGCCCAGATTATGGTTACGAGTTCCTGCATTACAAGGATTCCACATAAAACCACTTCATACCATAAGAGGTAACGCCTTTATGTAGATGAATAATAATGATGAGAAATCAAATGGAGACTCAGAAGAAATAAAAAGAGGGTGCAGAGTGTACGTAAATTGTCACATCAGGGAGAAGACATTTTTATTGTCTCTGCTGTTAGTTAATACTGAAAAAAGAAAAAAGAAAAGCTTGTTTTTTTCTTTGTTTGGTATGGGGGAGGAGTCAGGGAAAGAAATCCTTTCCCTAAGAGCTCTGAATTAACTTAGTTTTGTTTGGCACCATTCAGGTGCCATAGACCAGGATAACAAAGAAAGCTTTCAATTTGCCTTGTTGTTGAGGTTCACTGAAAGCAGAGAGTGTGACTGAAGGAAGAGTTTAGGTAGAGCCTTGGGAAGCAATTAAGTAATTTAAATATTTCTGTTTGCTTTTCACTGGAAGACAACACAGGTTTTGGAAAAGACACAGTCAAAAATATTGTGCATTTCTCAAGCAAGCTGGCCTTTGCTATTTTCTGCTCTGTCATTACCTGAAAGGAAAAGGCAAATTTTGATACATTTAAAACCAATACCAAACTGCGAAGTGCAATACAGACTTAATTCTGATGAAGAAAGAATGATAAATGGAGTTTATAATAATATGGATTTTGAAACAAAGTCCTGATAACTTTTCTGAAACTATTTTCACAAATAAGTAACTTGAAAATATTTCCTTGTAGATATTATAAGACATTTCCTAACCTGATAAACTGCTTGTACTGAAGACACACTCTATTCTTGACAAAAGATACCTGATTTGGCTTTTCCTTCTCCTGGTTTTTATTGTAGCCATTTTAATAAGGCTACAGCAATTTTGAAATGATCTATTAAATATTTTTTGGATTGTTGAAGTCTTGGTTTAAGTTTTGGTCAAATGAACAATGAATATATTATTTGCAGTGCATTGATATCGGGTATATTCTCGTGTCTGTGTCCCAAGGAAAAATGTAAGAACTCTGTTCCTGACTTATTTTCCCTTTTTCTGTTCTTGCTCTGTCTGATGCCTATTCTGACAACTCAAAATGTTGAACAAAGTAAATAAGCACTATGGAAACCATAGATCATAAAATATTCATGTGCTTAGAAAAAATACATATTTAAGTTTCTTTTGGTCTCTTCAGGATGACTTTTGTTTCACTGTTTTGGTTTCAGTAAAAGAGACAGCATGCACTAAACAGATAAAATATCCATTTATGTTTGAGGATATCGAGCCAAGTTTTGCTATCGGCTGTACTACTGTAAGCTTGTTGTAACTTCACTGGAGTTACTGTGCTATTATCTTGACAGAAGTAGACAGTGATTAATGAGGAATATAGTTTGTATATATTCTAGGAAACCTGGAGTAGCGATGTCTAACCACAAGCCAGATTTCTCCCTTCGTTTCCAAACAGGAGACTAGAATCAGATTCAGGTTCTAGGTGCGTTGTCATCATCAGGGTTTAGGGTGAGGGCAGCTGCTAGACCTGTCTCAGCCAGGTCTCTGTTACCCCAGAGAAAGGGAATGAGGGAGAGAGACTCAGCCATAGACAAGGGAACTGCAACAGCTTCAGTGACAATCAAAATAATAGTAATAAAGTGGAATATATACAAATATATACAAAAATGGTATCAGATCCAACCCCCTGATGGCAATTACATCCCCATCACCACTGGTGTTGTCGAGCAGGCACTGGGAGAGTCCCAGCCTGGGCCCAGCAGCAGCTGGGAGCTGTGTTCAGGAGCTGGGTTCTGGTACTGGATTCCATGCCCATGAGCTCCGATCGTGCCCCATCGGAGCTCTGATTGTGCCCCATGTTGGATCCTGCTTCAGAACAGAGAATTACTTCTGTTCTCACTCAAACCAGGACATTCCTGTATTGCTCTGTGACACAGTGCTGTGCTAGAGCACTTAGATCAAGCTTTAATTTAGTTTTTAGGGCACTCTCTTTGAAAACAGGAGATGAACACCTTTTCTCTCAGGAGAACATATTACCCAAGTCTCCCAGGATCTGATGATATGCTTTAGTTGCTCCACCATTACTTAAAGCAAGGGCACTGACAATTTTTCCATCAGTGTTAGGAGTGTGCAACGTGTCTTCTGACAGGAGAGAGCTGCCCATGTGATGGGGAGTCCCACCTTCATGAGCAGTGTCCACCTGCCTGGGATTTCAAATTAATATAGTTGAGAGGTAGGAAATACTTCTACATAAATGAACTTGTGTTATTTGTTCGAGTCTTCCTCACCAGAAAAAAAAAATAAAATCAAAACAGTGAGAGAAATAAGAAACTTTACGATGAAAGCATTTATGCCCATCCCTTGGGTTGCAGGATCACAACTTCAGAACACAGCAGCAGCGATGCTCTTTGCGGGATACTTACTAGACACATGACACGGCACATTAGTGAGTTAGGCTGCCAAAGATTGTCTTTTTATGGGAGTAATTTACCCAGTAATTCAGTGTGTGCTGGGTGCGTGTCTGCAGGTATTACAGGCAGCAAGGAAACAAAAGACTGAAGACTGCAAGATGCTGTAGTATGTGCATTCCCTAAAATAAGAAAAAAGAGGGCAAAGGCACTGTAGAAAGTGAGATTCCTTGGCTGTAGACCTTGCTGTATTCCAGCTGGAGAATAGGAGGAATTTATACCTGTAGTGCAGTCAAATACTGAGACAGGAGGATTTACATCAGAGGAGTCTGTGCTGCTGAAATGTCACTGCATCTTCTACAAAGCAGTTTACAATTAAAACGTAGAACTTTGTGTTTTGGGCAAACTCAGCTAATAAATTATCAAAGGTGCTGACCAGAAAGAACCATCAAGCTAAAGTAAATCAGGGGAGATGTGGAGATGAAGGAGGAGCAGGTCAGGAACGCGGCAGCTGCTGTGCAGGCAAGAAAGCTGCGTTTGTAGGGATGAGTTGGTGTGAATATGACAAGAGAAATCCAGCCAATAAACCTGATTGATATATCTCCTCCTCCTCCCCTCCTTCACTGCATGTTAGGAAAGAAACAGTGTTTTAAAGACTGAAATGGATACCTTTAGCCTGGCAGAAATATCTCTCAGCAGAAAAGAATGAAGGAAGGTTTCTTAAAATACGACAAATTTCACTAGGCTGTTCTTTCTGCCCAAAGTTGCTGTTTCTCAGGTAATCCTCGTTGTTTTTATTGGATGGTGGAACATGTTTTTCAAGTGCTACGGCTGTTTACAAAGTTTAAGAGGTCTAGTCAGAAAACAGAAGTTGTACTGTCGGACTGGTAGAACCAGTCACGTGGCTGGAAAAGTGACTTCTAAATGTTAAGTCCAGAAGTGCATGAGGCATAAGCCCATGTGCATCCGCTCACATTTGCTTTGTTTATAAGCAGCAAATGCTAACTGACTATGAACGAGCCACGAAAACGATGCCTTGCAAACAGCCTAAATGTGCAATTCGAGCCAGTTCCTTGAGCCTGGTGTTTAATAAGATCTGAGTTTAAGAAACAGATACTCTGTATTTCTAGATATATTCAAATGCATTAGTTTCCCCTCCGAAAGAAAAGTGGGTTTTGTTATTGTTCTCGTGCAGTTAGGAAATCCTGAGTAAAGACTGATGTCTGACTGACTCTGCTATCTTGCAATCTTATCTGGAAGCCTTCACTGTGCAAAACAAGTGTAAGATGCTACCACACTGATGCAAGTGTGAACAATAACGTGAGAGACGGGAACAGAGAACACATCCTAAAAGAATCGTGGATGTATTAGCAATCTTACGCCTTGAGTAAGAGCCTGACCAAGTTTTTCTTTTAAAAAAATAGGGCTTGAAACCCAAGTTACTTACTTGTAAGCTCTCCATTTTAATCTGCAGTAGTTGTAAAGGAGATCATGCAAACCCAAGGTTGACATCACTAAATCCAATGTGAAGTTTCCCCATCGTCTATCTCCCAGATCTAAAATAAAAATATTCTGTCAGTGTATGGGATGGCGTTCATCTGACTGTGATCTTCTGTGCTGCCTAGGTTATCAAAACTGAATCAGAGTGAGGTAATTAGTAGATGAGAACTGAACAGGGAAGGAGAATGCTCTGCAGTGTGAATGAATCTGGATTATCAGTTTTATCGCTAGATTTCCTCGGTTTTGATATGTTTTTGATATGTTTTGATATATGTCAATATGGTTTTTGTTACTTATGTCACTATTTAAAAAAAAAAAAAAAAGAAAAAAAAAGATTTTACTGTTGAAAAGAAGTATCTCTCCAGACAGAAGCCCCACGAACTTTTTTTCACATACTTCTTGTTTCATCAGCAGTGTTTGGGCAGGGGATTGTTCACTTCAGTATTTAAATGGAAGGAATGCTGAGCCATTAATTCCTGCTGATTTGCTACGACAGGAATCCTTGCTGCAGTGCTGTTGGCAAGTTCATCATCCATCAGCTTTTTTTTTCCTAAGGAAGCAGAAATTCTTGCGCTCCTTGTTCGAGGCCAGGATAAAACTAACTTTACCATTAAGCCTCGTTTCTCCATGAAGGTCTGTAACAAGTGTATGAAGAAAGCCTATTTTCTAAGATGTATAACGTGAGGTTTCTTGGATGAAGGCTGGGCTCTGGCAGTGGTCGCACAGCCACGTTTAAAAGGATGCGCACACTTGTAGTTGCCAGGTTGGCCTCACCGTATTTGAGAGATGTCTCTACTATTTGTCTTTTGTGTGTGCATGTGAAGAGAGCAAATTTCACTTAGAGTCAATAAGCCTCTGGGATGGCTTTTTTTTCCTCAGTGCCTTTGTGTAATCACCAGAGTGTGCCACCTCCTTTAGCTAATATTTGCAGTAACTTTATATGCTAAAACAAGGCTATGCAGTAGCTGTTGGTAGCTTAACCGTGTGGCTGCAAAATTAACCTTTGACCTTTCTTAGCCTAATCAGGAAATTGCCTTTAGGAGTTACTCCTTAACCCGGGATATGTGGTTAAAGTTAAACATCACTAATAGGAAGTCTAGTAACAGGAAACGTGTGAATGCTAATCCATGCAAACATAAACAAACTTTTGGCTTGCATACTGTTTTATTGGAATTTTCCTCTCAACTCCCTTTCCTTCCACGAGTCAGAAAAAAATAAAAGCAGCTTGTTAAAGTCTTTGAAAAAATGTCAGCTTTTTGTGGCTAGAGGTTTATTAGATTTCTGCTTAAGGAAGCTTTAAAACTTGGGTAGGATTATGTCAAGAATCATCTCTGGGTAGGTACATGCAATTCACCTTCGCTATACTTAGATTAATGTGTAGTAGGTAGTATAGATTAATGAGGCTGTTAACCAGAATAACCAGAATTTTCAGGCTTAACTAGGAGTGTTTGTTTTTGCATAACTTACATCTGGGTAATTTGGAGAACAGTTTACAAAAGCATATATTTCTGTCAGCTCATTTGGAAATCTTTTTAGAAGCTAAACTGTCAGAAAGTCACTGAACTAAATATAATTCCAGGACGGAAAATTATCTGTGAGAATTTGAAACACTTTTATTGTTCTCCTTGGATACCTGCTACATCGCATTAGGAAAGCAGGCCAGTCTAACGTGACAGCATCAGAATCATGTCATGTGTTCATTTCATGTGTGTTTACAGAATCAGCTAACCCACGAAGCGCACAACTCACGGCATTACTTTGCAGATTCTTACACTGCCAAGGGAGCATTTTCAATGAAGATCTTTAAGATGTACAGCTTTGTTGACATCGACGCAAATGTTATTGCACGGGAAACTAATATCAGATGATTATCTAAAATCTGTTCACTGATAAACAGCTCCGAAGTAAACTGTAGAGGAACCGTATCAGCCCAGCTTTGTTAGATAAATTTTGTCTGAATTCAATTTGCCTTGATAGAGCGTCTCCTCTAGAGCTCATAAAAACTTTCTTCGGGGCACTGTAAAGTTCCACTCCCCTCTGAGCAGTCAATCTTTCTCTTTTCAGAGCCCTGTTTGCAGAGTGATGAATTGCAGTCCACAATACCTCACCCCACTCTTCACACCACTGGAGTCCAAAAGCTCTTTGCGTACGATACCCTGGCACACGTGAAAAATCGATTTCAGTGGCAGCCTCATTAAACACGTGCTTTACAAAGTGGCAGTGGTTGAGTGAGGAATATGAAGCCTGCAAGAGCCCTCTCACTTAAATGTAATAACGTTAAAAAAAAAAAACCAAGAAAAAGTTGCTATGTAAAAGTGTGACAGTATTTATTTTAGTAATTCTTAGGGCCTGATTCTCTCATTAGTCTGGGGCTCTTGGAATCGTTCCTGAAGTCAGTAAATTTAAATATACCTCAGGATCTGATCATAAGTTAATGGAATTTAATGAAAAGCTGTAAAGAAGAGGTAGAATGAGCCTCAGAGTAGTATTAAGCCATATTTTTTTTTTTTTGTTTGAGTGCAAAATTCAAAGCTTTCCTTTTCTACGTCACTATTTGGCAAGAGTTTTCATCAGTTCCCTTGAGTAACATTATTTTTGGAGTGAATTTCAATAAGGCAATTATTTTAGTATTTTTAAATATTTGAACCTTGTGACACTAATCTTTTTCCACAGGAAAAAGAAAATAAAAATCCTCACTTTTCTTGTAAATCTACCTCTGTTTTTCCTGTTTGAACATTTTTTTGTTTTCTCTCAAGAAAACTGCTGGCACTTTTGAGAAAAAAAAAATCTGTCTTTATGAGGCTTGTTTTGACAGAACAGAAATCACTCTCAGCGAGCTAGGGTGAGGCACAGTCCTTTTTTCTTCAGTGCCTTAAAAATGGCATTCTAATGAGGAAGGTAATTTGCCTAATGAAAAGGTTACCTGTAAAATGCAGCCATCCTGAGTGCTGCTGGAGGGAACACAGAACTAGACCTGTGGATGTAGTGAACTGGGGTACCCCAGACGTTCCTTGAGAACCAGAGGTCTGGTATTTCAGCTGAAGACCAGTCCTGAGGTCTTGTAGTTGTAGATCCTGGGAGAAATGATGAGGAAGCTGTCCCAGGTTTTATACTTCGGGCACAAGGGTGGTGCTGCCAAACAGAAGGACCTGGACAGGCTGGAGAAATGATCCTACAGGAACCTTAGAAAGTTCAAAAAGATGTTTGTCCCTCTCCAGGTGCAGAATTCTATGCTTACCCTCGTTGAACTTCATTGGGTTTGCCTTTGCCCAGCTCTCCAGCCTGTCCAGATCTCACTGGGTGGCAGCACAGCCTTCCAGTGTATCAGCCACTCCTCCCAGTTCAGTGTCATCAGCAAGCTTGCTGAAGGTACACTGCATCCCTTCATCCAGGTCAGTGTTGAAGATGCTGAGTAAGACTGGATCCAGTCTTATTAGTAGCTTGAGGAGCTGTACAGAATAACAGGCAACCACTTTGGTGAATGTTATCAAAAGGACTTTCTAAATGTGGAAGAAGTTGTGGCATTCTGGATCTAATAGTCAGAGATGCTGTGTTCGACAATAATTGATCAATATTTCCCATCAAAACTTTCTGTGGTTTCCTGAGATTGTTATTGTTGCTTTGACTATGTGTTATCTAAGGAATCGGGTCTCCAGGAGTTAAGCTGGTTCTTGATTTCATCAATAGTAAGTCTCCATCAACTTGGACTTACTAAACTCAGTCTGGCTGGTATTTATCTTTAACAAGAGATTAAATGTGTACAGTCCCTGAGGTTGTGAAAGTTCTTTTAATCTGCTTCCACTAAGTTCCTTCAGTGTTTTCAGTGACCTACTGCTTTCAAGGGTCTGGCAGGGGAGATGCATCTTGCTTCTTAGCATTGCCGTAGTCAAGCCCTAGCCATTTCTTATGTCTCCTGGAGCTTTGTACAAAAAAATACACAGTTGGTTTCCCCTTTGGTTCTCCTCCAGTGTCTGCTGCACTCAGGTGTTGCTGGGACTTTAGTCAGCACCAGTAGACGTGGGGTTTTGTGATTTGTTTCTGAGAGACCATAGCCTCTTTCTCTTTTGAAGATCCTGCTGCAGCTCTGCAGAGTTCCCCATTCACACTTTGATGTTGGGATGCTTCATGAGGTGAATAGCACGTTCTTCAATCATTTGGGGATTTCTCTGACTCCTTCAGGTACTTTTCTAATCATCTGTTCTCGGAATCCTTCGCCAAAGCTGCTGTTGTGTGTTTCTTCTCGACTCCACAGCCTGGATCCATTTAGCCTTCCTGCTGTCAAGAGCTGTGCTGTCCCAATAGTGCCTCATTCAGTTCTCTGGTTCTTCCTCGTAATATTCTGGTTTGTAGGTGGGGGAGAGGAATTATTAATTTATTTATATTGCTATTTATAGATGTTTTCCTCTCCTACTTTAATTTGGGGTATAACTGAAGCAGGCAACATGCTTTAAATGGGGATGAAGTTAGAAGCAAGGTTCCATGACCTAACTGGGTTATCCATAGCTTGAAGTTCTCTAAGAACAATCAGATTTTTTCATTTTTTTTTAATTCTTTCAGTGATGGAAGGAGTCACTTTAAGACAAATGCTAATATACTTCAAAGGTAGAGGGAACAGCTGAAAGTCAAGCCAGTGCTTGTGCTAAAAATTGAAAGTCACTCTATCAGTGATCTTTACTTTCAGACTAAAACTGACAAGTCTCCTGAAATATCTAGTTCAAACGTGTCGTTTGCCATCAACTAGCAGGCATTTGCTTCCAAAGCTGGTGGGAGCAGTTTTCATTCTTCCTGCCTTCTCGGTGATTGATTTGTTTCTTTCTGGTTTTCTTTCAGAGAACTTAATTGCACCATGCTTTTTCAAAAACAAGCACATCAAATGTCACGATATTAGCATAATGATGAAAATGTCAAGCATTCAGTGCATTTGCAATATGTCAGAGCTTACTACAGAACGTATTTTTTCATACGATTAATGTGAGTCTCTGGAACATGCCTTGGAACGGGCAGCTCTGCAAAAGGTGATAAATGGTTGCTACCAATTATTCCCATTTAGTTTGTCCCTGCAGTAGAATAATGTTGAACCTTAAAAGCAGTAGATCCTAAAGGAACAGACAGATGTAAAAGGTCGTCTAAGAAGAGGAAAAGTTACTGATACAGCGGTGGTATTCTGTGCAAATTCTTGCTGTGTCTGGCTGATCCCATTGATCTCCTCCTGCAAGGACCTGGAAACCTAGATCACAAATTTCAGTGCCTGTCATAATCCAGATATTATCATTTGTATCATGGGTATTGTTGTTTTTTAACTATAGGTAGTTGACTAATGCTGCATCTTTATGATGACCAGGTAAGCTAAAAGCATCGGATCCATATTAATAAATATATTGTATCTAAGCTCGTATAGACTTTTCTGCGCTGCTTGTACTAACTGCAACAGCATTATTTTGGTCAGTAATTTCATGCAAGGGTTTGGGACTGTGAATCTCAACGGTAAGGATGTTAATTGTGGGATATGGGAGTTTCAGATACAGTCTGTAAAGCAACTATTATAAATTTCTATCCAGAGTCCCTTCGATTTTGCCTGGCTGTTACAGAGGGGAATAGCCACAAAATTCAATACAATTAGGTACTTCAAAATTTGGACATAGGAACTTACTTTGTTGACATTGCAGTAATTTTCTTCTCAACATCCTTTTTGGGATTGTGTCCAGAACTCTTCAGTGATTTGTGAAAGCTATCTTCATTAAGCTCATGACTGCAATGGTAAGTGACACTCGTCATCTTAAAAGATTCTTTGGCATTGTTTATTTTCATTCATGGAAGGAGATCTTAGTGTAGACACAGTCTGCCGTGTTCTGGAGAGAAAAGTGTGCTGTGAGCAGGGGTGTCCTCCTCCTTACTGCCTCTGGACCCTCCCACTAAAGGTTTTGCTGAGTAGGATCCTGCAGTATCCCAGGACAGCTCTATCTTCACAGAACCATTTAGGTTGGAAAAGACCCTTGGGATCATCGTGTCCAACCATCAGCCCTACTCTACAAGTTCACCCCTAGACCATATCCCCCAATACCACATCTAAACAATGCTTAAACACATCCAGGGATGGGGACTCAACCACCTCCCTGGGCAAAACTGTCTTTGTTCAGATGGACAGATGTTTTGCCTTTTGCGTATTAGCACATGTGGAAAATGCAACGTGCCAAACACGTAACCTTCTCCCTCTAAATGTGTTTATGGAAAGGGATAGCCTTGTAAGCCCCTCCGTTTATGGTAGGGATAGAGTCATTACAGGTAGCCTTTCCTTTCTGTCCTCCTCAGGTGTCCTAGTTCTCTTCTTTTAAGGGTTGGAAATTGAGCCTCCCTGCTTGGTTTGCTCTTCTGCTTTTATGATACAGCCAAAACAGTTCCAGCTGGTGCTAGTGTGGTGGTAATATGGCACTGGTGGATGCTCCTTGGACGTGGGCTGCAACAAATGGGTTACTTCAGCCTAAGCTGCCAAAGGGCCCTCAGGTGGGAAATACTGGACTGGGTAAGAACTGGCAATGAACGACTGGGTCTGCATCCTGTGACTACTCTTCTGACCAGTTCTATCCCTAGTTTTATGCTGCTTTTTCCTTCTCCACATGTGGAAAGGTGGTAAAGGTGGCTTCGGTCTGAGAAGGACTGAATCCAGTGCAGGGAGCAGAGAGAACATTTTGCTCATTCCTCCTCCTTCACACATTCTTCTCTGGCCTAGGAAACTTGACTTCCTCTCCTGTAGTTTTTGAACACCTCTACCCTTTTCGAGTGAGCTTGGTATCGCTTTGTATCCCCTGAAGTGGCAATGGGATGATATCAGAGATACCAAGACAGACGGCTTTGGCAGCAGTACAAAGTGATAATAAACAAGTCACCAGTCAGATTTTGTAATCCAGCTGTTGTACATCCAGACCCCAAGGATGGAGACAAATACCCGTGTGGCTATTTCAGAAAACATCCCACAGGACTGTGCTATAGAAATAACCTCCTTCCAAATCCTAAGCACTGAACTGTTTGCAATTACCTGTGTAATGTACACTTTTCTGATCATTAAATTTTGTTCTGTGCTCTGACACAACAGAGTCATCTTCAAAAAAGTAAGAACAGGTCCTGCCCTTACCTCAGGGATGTGAAGAGCTCACAGAAGAGAAGCAGTGCTTTCCTGCAGAGCAGTAAGGCCACTGGAAGTAATCAGGATTCAGGTATTGAAAAGCATAAGCAGAAAATGATTTGTATGTGTGTGAAAAAAAAAAAAAACACAGGACCTTTCTAAATTACTTGCAGGTGTCTATTTTAATCCATCTGTAAAGATGAAAACGATGTCAGATTTTTCCAAAGTGTCTTTTTAAAATGAATTTCCAAGTTACAGTTCCCAGGTAAGGTGCATTTTCCATTCAGCATCTCCTCTGATGCTACGTGAGGTTCCTGCCCTGCTCCTGCTAAAGACAATGTAAGCTTTGACACGGATGTCATGAAGACAGTAGCAAAATGTGTCAGTCATTGCATGCATTCAGAGCTCAGTAGGAGGGATCCATCCCTGTCACACGGACCTCTGCACAGCTGCAGGAGCATGGAGGGTTTTTTTAGGAGAACAGTCTCTGTGGAGTGTCTGTTGACCTGATGTGGAGATGCCCCATAGGAAGTCCTGCCTCCATAGTTGTCAGGACGGGACTTGGGGTCTCCAGGAGCGTAACCAAGAGACAGCTGCTGCTCCTCTGCTCTGCAGGTTGAGGCAGCATAGCTGACAAGTTGCTCTTTCTGATTCTTTCTCTCCTGTGAAGCAGAGTTGCAAAGGCTGTGCGTCTTCCTGTGCTGCCAGCAAGACGGTCACGTTCTCCAGATGAATTTGTAGACTTGCACTTCGCAACCCAAGTACCTCTAATTTTCTGCCCTATCTGTTAGCCAAAAGTGGGGGTTTTCACACTGGTGTCTGCAGATTATTCACACTGCCTTCTTGCTTCTTCCCTGTAAGAGACCGTTGGATTTTATTCCTTAGCTTACACTGTCTACCCCCAGAAAGCAAAGATGTCTTTGCATTATGGCCTCATATGAAGCCAGTCACTGTTGCACGTCAAGAATAAAAAGGAAATGTATAAACAAAATGGGAAGCATGGTAAGATGTCAAGGAAAGGAAAACAAAGTGTGTGATACAGAGCATTACATCTCTTTGTGGGTGACTTTGCTGAGTTACAGATCGAAGGGAGAGACTTTTTCACTATTGCTCCTCAGAACTGGAAGATAAAAAATTATTTTGCTGCAGGCCACTTTCTCCTCTCTGCATTCATATACAGATGATTTGTTTCAGTGCACAGGGACATGCCCTACAGTGTTGAAGTCAATGGGAATTTTGCTGCTGAATATGGGAAAAAGCTGGTTACTTCTGTCTTTGATAATTGATGTTACCAAGACATTGGAGGGGTTTTAGTGCTCTTACAGAAATCTCCTCTAGTCTTTTACTCCTGGTGCCTAATAATACCTCCATCCTAAGTGGCATTTCACTGTGCCTGTTACCCAGGATTCTGTCCTTTGTGAACTCAGGGAGAAGGTTACACACTGGAAAGGCATATGAAACCAGTACAGAATCATAGAATAGTTTTGGCTGGAAGAGATCTTCAAGACCATCAAGTCCAAATTATTCCTAGCCCCATCAAAACCCACTAAACCATGTCCCTAAGCACAACATCTACCTGGCTCTTAAACCCTTCCAGGGATGGTGACTCCACCCCCTCCCTGGGCAGCCCATTCCAATGCCTGACAACCCTTTCTGGAAAGAAATGCTTCCTGAGATCCAGCCTCAACCTCCCCTGCTTCAACTTCAGGCCATTTCCTCTTGTTCTATTGAACAGTACTTACAGGAAAAGAAGTAATTAAGACAGCTGAATAGAGGAGGACACATCGAGAAGCAAAATTTTACAAAGTAGGTGTCTGAGAACAAGAAATAAGATGCGGGGAGGTGGGGTTTCAGGTGAACTCATAGCTCAGAACAGTCACGGTTATACTGGATCCTCAACCTGTTGTACTCTCCGCTGCTCCTTGTCTCTGGAATCTTTCCAGGGCAGATGGTGCAGCTGAGGCTACATGGCCTGAGGCAGTGTTGAAGCAGCATGCTGGTAGCTGGCTTTGCAGAAATCATTTCTCTATATTTTTTGTCTTTCTCTGTCCAGGCAGTGTAAGCTAAGGTCTAACTCTGGACGCTGTTTTCCCGGGGTTGAATCCAGGGAGGATTTGGACTGTAACAATGGCAGTAGATTGTATTTTTTCTTGTCTGTGGATGGTCTGACAGCAGGTCAGTGTTGGCAGCGGTTCTCAGAGCAGTAAGGATAGTCATATTTAATTTTTCTTCTTTATGATCCCCCACCCCCTCCAAGAACTCCAAGAAAACTCCATTCTGAAGAGCAGCAGCAGCTCTCATTCAATAGGCAGTGGTGGCAAATTGCTCAAGTGGGGAAGAACATTCTGGGAATTTTATCCTGGAGCTGGATTTTTCTCTGTATTTATTTTTTTTTTTCATAGTTCTGTTACATTTACATGTCACCCTGAGTCCTTCATGCCCTCTCTTGTTTTCATATAAATCTTCAGCAGAGGGTCTAATTTTAGATATCTGATTATGCTCTTTTCTCTTAAGAACCTACTAAGTAGAAAATAATTTTATCCAGAATATTCTTCTAGCTTGGATTCCACCTCTTTCCTGCAGAGGAACTTGAGGAGCGTTAAAACGACGTCACTGAATTTGAAGAGTAGAAAAGTTGAGCCCCAAGCAGAGAAATATGCACTTTTTCTCAAGACATGTCGAGACGTCCCGCTGCAGCTGCAGTGGGCTATCGGCACAGCATCTCCACCCTTTCACCAGAGGCAACCTCCTAGAGGCAACTTTGCCTTCAGACTTGAGTTGTATATATCATCTGTTCTCGACTAGCGTCAAAAGACCCAGGCGCTCTCTGCCTGTCGGTCAAGAGCATTGATCCACTCACCACCTCTCCGTGCAAGATGTGAAGTCTTTCTTTCCCTTCCACTCTCTTAAACACCAAAAAAAAAACCAAAAAGAAGAGAGAAAAAGCTGTCAGTGTTTCAGAAAGTGTGAGCAGCAGATCTTTGTGTACTTTAATCCATAAATAAACATTTCTTCTTTTGAACTTCATTAAAATTGGATGTGTTTTCACTGTAGAACACTCCAGCATCCCTATCATTTAGACATCTATGGTGATGAATATTGCAATTAATTTTTGTCTGTAGGAACACTTCTGGTCTAGAAACACTCAATTTATGCCAAAAAAAAAAAAAGTAAATAAGAGTTTGACAACAAGCTATGTTGCTTATAACAGCGATTTTAGAGCAAGATATTAAGCTCTGCTCCTGTTGTTTTAACAGGCTGGGCCAAATGTGTCCAAGTTGTTATGACTTACCTTGCAGGGAAGCTGTGGAGAGGTGCATTTGGTTTGCCTTCTGCACAATTATATCAGACTTTCTTTGGTAATACTTGTTGATGTATCACATTCAAACCTCCAGCTTTTTCCTTTTATGCCTCTGACCTGAAGAAAGGAATTCCTGCTTTTAAATGCTCATCAATCAGTGCTGCATAGTTAAGCTGATAAAAAAGCTAGGGCTAAGCCAGTGTTAATTTAGCCAACTGTAACATTACTGACAATGTTTGTCAGCAAATTATCTTCATTAGGCTGGCATAATGAGACCAGTAGATTAAGACTAAGCAAATGACCAAAACTAAAGAGGAATTCTGATGACAAACAAGTCCTGATGAGAGTAAGGATGGATTTTTTTTGCCATTGGTGCTTGAGTAGGAACGGACAGACGGTTCTAATCGCGTGAGAAATCGCTTTAAAAGTAATACCCTTGTGCTGGAATGCTGTGGTGGTGTCAGGAAGGCTTTTCAACAGTGTGAGCAAGAGCTGTGTAAACTTCCTGCACAGCCCTGGGTGTTGGTGGCACCCTCCCTCCGCGCGCCTGGGCTGAGCTGTGTCCTCCCCTGAGGTGCCGTGCCTGGAACCAGGGCTGGGAAGGGTTGGGAAAGGTTAAACTGAACAGGCAGCAGGTACTTGGGAGGGGGATGCAGGTGGAATAGGACCTCTGGAAGTTTGTGGCTGGAATTAATAGCAGGCAGGGAAACGAAGAGGGGGAGGAGGCTGGGCAAAGGGCAGCGTTCAGTACGCTCTCTACAGCTACCTAAAAGAAGGTTGTAGTGAGGCTGGTCTTGGTGTCTTCTCCCAAATTATTAATGGCAGGACGAGAGGAGATGGCCTCAAGTTGCGTCAGGGGAGGGTTAGATTGGGTATTAGAAAGAAATTCTTTACTGAGACGGTGTTTGGGCAATGGACCAGGCTGCCCAGGGAGGTGGTGGAGTCACCGTCCCTGGAGGGGTTGAAAAACTGAGTGGATGTAGCACTTGAGGCTATGGTCTAGTGGTTAGGGAGATTCTGGGATGAAGGTTGGACTTGATAATCCCAGAGGTCCTTTCCAACCATAATAATTCTATGATTAAAGAAAGAAGTAAGAAAAGGATCATTTGGTCTTTTGAGGATGGAAATGTTTGGGCTGAATAACCTGCCACTCCTTCTCTCTTTCTCTCCCTATGTAGCTTCTTTGTTCTGATTTCTGTTAAAGTATTCTGGCCCCTGTTTCATTTCCTCCTGCCATGCCCATGGTCCTCCAGAGACCTGTTGGCAGAAGAGGCTTTTCACAGCCTGCAGTGTTGATTCTGAGAGGTGTGAAGTAAACAGAACCATACTGGATGATGTGACTCACCTTGGAGAAGTTGATGTTTTCCGGACGAGTGAAGGTGGAAAGTTTCAGCCTTACTAGTCCAGATGTTTTAATGGACATTGCTGCAGCAGAGACACCCTTGTCTGCACATCTCGCTCAGCCCTGCATTGCAAAGTAACAACTTTACACACCGACAGAAATGCTTAATGATTTGTGATTAAAAAAAACCCAAAACCAAACGACAAAACAAGAAGATGGTGAGCAAAATACTCGGCTAATTGACTGCGGAGTCCTAAATTCCCCAAAATGTAGCAAACCAGCCAAATATGGCTGAAATATCAGCTGTCATATGATGAATATTTTAAAGAAGATTCTATTATATACCTAGGGGTTCATTCGCCTCGGTAATGAGGACAGTTACCTCTAGGGAAAGGAAGCTGTATTATGCTTGCCACTTAACCAGGGGCTGGTTTGACAGGCATCAGCTCAGAATATATGTGTATATATAGGGAATCACAGCAGCTTGTCTCCAGCTTCCCAAGCAGGAAATGTTGTGCTGCACAATACTTTGGGTTTCTATCTCTGGATTTGTGCATGGCGCTGAGTGGGATTCAGACTATTTTTATGCCTGAGTTGAGGTGGAATCCATCACCTACTAAATATTAAATCAGCAGTTTTTTTAAAGAGCAACACTGTCTCTGCTGACTTGAAGATCCTTATGTGGCCCAGAGGAAAAGAGAAACAAAGACAAGATGAGAAAACTACCGTCTTTTGCATTCTTCTTAATATTAATGATTTCTCTAAAGTTTTCAAACTGTTGAAGGCAAAAAGTGAGATAGAACTTTCACAGGGGTAAGAAATGACCCAGGTGAAAAAAAAAAAAAAACAAAAACCAAAAAAGCAAGCATACATTATAAAAACAGCAGTGAAACTTCTGGAGTTGAATTATTAGTTGGAAGAGATGGAGAAAATGCATCGATTGTTTTTTTTTTTAAACCAGTTTTAGTTGTTTTCAGACAAACGTGGCTGGGAAATATTAGGAATGTGTCAACAGAATTATTTGAAGCCTTTTATGAAAATGTAATTGATGTCAGTTTTGCTTCTGAAACCTAACGTTTGCAAATGCCAGTTTTGAGATACCTGCCCAACTTACATGGAATTGTCTATCTTGCCAGACTGATTTGAATTGGATATAATAACTTCTTGGGGTTTTTTGTTTGATTCTATTTATTTATTTATTTATTTATTTCTTCTGAAGTCAGTGGTTGCACTTTGTAGGCAATACCCAAAGACAATAATCTGTGAGTTTTCTGACCGAGTATTCCTAATGTACCTGTACTTTCCTATGTGAATACTCATGCACCACTGCACAAATAAAAGCCCATCTCTGTCACCCTTAAAGAATCTGTACAAGAGTCACTTTTATGATAACGAGCAGGAAGGTGAAATAGGAAAGGAGTGGTAAACGATGGCTCAGTATTTGTTTTTACATTCTGCAAAATAGTCACATCATCCCTTCAGTTCCAGAAGTCAGAATGAATAATTGTTGCGACAGTCTTCTAAAGTCAGTGAAGATTCTTTAAAATTTCCTGGTTCCTGTTGGCCAAGATGGAAGCTCACTTCTTATGTCACCTTTTTAAGACCTCTGATGTCATTCCAAAACATCCTGGATGCTGTGACATTTCGAATGGCGCGTCCCATCCTATCCTATGGCAGAAGAATTTAAGGCATTTGATCAATTTCAAATAATTCTCCTTGTTTAACCAGATGAATTACCTAGGTTTCAGAATCCAAGTGATTTATCCTGATACTTTTTGGTAGATAAAATGACCCCTCTGTGCAATAAAAGGGCAAAATGGAAGTACTCATTAAGTTGATGCCTTTGCATAATTCCCATGCATTTTTTTAAGATCATGCTACATATTCATCAGTTTGTCTTAGCCACTGAGTTGCTGCCATGAAGGCTGCATAAATATGTGGATATCTGAGCTGCTGTATAGGCCTGAGGGGAGGTAAGGAAGAGGGAAAATATAGGAAGGGAAGGAGTAAGTGAGACTAGGAATTAGGAGAGAGTCTGAGCTGTATAGCTCCCAGTCTATTCATCTGAACTTCTACCAGTTGTATGGTTTCCTTTCCCAGCATAACTCTTGATTTATGCTGGGAGTTATATTTGATTTTTGGTGTTATTAAAAGCCCAGTAATTATTATTTTCCACCTCGAGATAAAGGGTTAAATAGTCTTCAGTTGACCAGGGTTCATGAAGTTCTTTGTCATCGTATCTATTCACTTATTACTTCTGTTGTTTTTAATTGTGCGTGAAAAAGAGGATATTGAAATAAACCCATGCTTTCTATTTTGATGAAAAGTTGCATTTCTGGAGTCTGCTGTAGATTTGTGCCCTGCTTGATGTGATGTCCCGTTATATCAGGAATGTAAGACTGCAACATAAAGCTTTATCAAGACTTGAGATGTTTGGGAAACCTAAATGAGGTGGTTTGCTTTTTTTTTTATTTTTATTTTTTTATTTTTTTTTTTTAATTTTTTTTGCACTTTCATGGGCTTATTTCTCCAGATTGTGAATCAAAATATGCATATTTTGATAGATTAATATTTCCAGCATCACGTAACTCAGAAGTTTTTTGCACAACAGTTAAGTGGGAGAAAGGGTGTTTGGAATGATAGACAAATGTCTGCGCAAAGCAAGTAATTTCATCCCAGAAATCTGTAAAAAATGTGCAGCATGGTGCTTCCTTTTAAACAAAGGCTAAATCCACTAGAGCTGAAAGTCAGTTCTAGCACTGAAAATCCCAGCCCAAAGAACTCTTCCCTTAATTTCTTTTTTTTTTTTTTTCCCTCCATATTTCCTATTCTTCCAGATTTCTAAGCCCTCTGGCATGGCTTAGATTTGGTTTGCTATGAAGAGGTAAGAGAATAATTTGACCTGGTTTACAGCAGTCAGACACGAGTTCTGCAACTTCCAGAAGGCCTGAAGGTCATCTGCTATCTCTAGGTGGCGTTCAGAAATGGCAGGGATGCCTGCAGTGGCTAAGATGGAAACGTGGGACTTCTACCAGGAGACTTGTCCCGACCCTGCTGTTGGTTTATGCCATTCCAGATGTTGTGTCTGTATTTTATGTGGCATACCTTGGCTGTCTCACTTTGAGAGAGTGGCCAAAGCCACTTGACTTACGGTGCAATGGGTAAGAATGGGTGACCGTTAATAATCTTATCTAATCTCTAGGAGATCCTGTGGAAGGAAGCGAGCAAGCTGTTTGAGCATGCTGCTCCAGGTCATAGTGAAGGTTTCTTGGAACAATGGGAGATCTGATGAAGTGAGTTGTTGAGATGGCATTTTGCACTTGACCGAACTCTGGAGGTCAAAAGAAAGATGTCTGGGCAGAAACTCCTGGGTTTTTCTCACCCAAAAGCCTCAGCATGAACCTTGCACTGCCAGGGTCTTGTTTAGGAGCTGTATGACTGACATGATTCCTGCCTGAGACTTGCGGAAGGCTTTTTTATTTGCCACGTTTACCTATCCCTCATTTTGCTCTTAACTGTCTGCTCATTTTTCTTTCCACCTCACTGTTATAAACACTGATTTTAGCCAGGAGCAGCTAAAATGACAGAAATCTATAAAAGGGGTTCATGGCTGGAAGTAGAGCACTACATGCTGAGTGTTGCCTGCCAGCATTTTGCTTGGATTTTAAGGGAGGGGGGAGGAAAGTAAGAGTCCTCATCTTTGTTTTTAATTAATGCAGACACCATTTCCATTCTGAAGTGTCACACACTGGAAATCAAAGGAGCTGTGTATAAATAATAAGAGGGAAAAAAAAAAAAAAAAAAGGTTCTCCCTATTAGTAATGGAAAATATTTTTCAAACAAGATCTACAGAATTACGATAGGGCTGGCACTTCCTCAAGGTGAAAGTCTCTCAAAATCATAACATAAATTATTGATTTGTCCAAGTCTTTTCTCCATAGGAGATTTACAATCTCATTTTCATAGTTGTCTTATGGAGGGAGGGGAAAGAGATTCTTATCTAGGTCAGAATGAAAACATCATCTTTTTTTTTTTTTTTTTTTTTTTACAAAATAATAATAAACCCCTGGTTTAGCCAAAGTGACTTGCTATTCTATGAAATTATGGGGCTTACTGCTCTGACATTTGTGTAATGTCAGGAATAACTCCACTTAAGCAAATAGATTTACAGCTGTGCAAAGGTAATCAGAGCCACGTTATATCCCATCTGGAGAGATTATCATGAGCAGTAAGCAAGATACGTAAGGAAAATGTCTGGCCTCTGAATATTTGTGCTGATAAAGCTTAGCTTCACCAAAGCAGAACTCCACAAACAAAGAGCAGAAGGTGGAAAGTATGAGGATTGTGGCGAACTGGAAGGGAGTAAGATACAAATCTGTCCCTTTCTTGCTGCCACCTTGTTTCAAATGCAGCAGTATATGGATCTAGCAGAGAAATTAAATGATAGGAGAAGTACAGTTGTGTGGCGTATCAGAGAAGGTTAAGAGTTCTTGGAGATCTTTCTGTGCGTGGCAACACTTCTCCAGTTCTATGGAGAAAGAATCTGCCTGCTGAGGAACCAAACAAAGTGAAAAACCAGGATGAAAGTAGTCAGCCATGAAATCACCCCAGGCAGGAGAAGTTGGTACCGTCGTACACAGCAGGAGATGGAAGGTGACGAGCAGAAATATGCTGAACAACCAGGAGGGAGTGTTTGTGCAATGTTGTGTCACCTTCTATGGTGAGAAGAAGCATCAAACTTCAGATGTTTTCCATCTTGTTATACACACGAGATGGAAATAAGCATGATGGAGGCAGTTCAAATGTGTTATTTAAACCAAGGAGGGACCAGTTAAGCAACACCTCCACCCCCCAGCCAAGGATTAGCATTGTATGTCAAAGGAAAAGGAGGCTCCCAACGATGGGCAACTTGCAGCTAGTGATCTTAAGTGTTTGCTGCTCTGGGTCTTAAAAGAAAAAAAAT
Organism: Todiramphus chloris collaris; assembly: GCA_025345505.1. Lineage (NCBI taxonomy): Eukaryota > Metazoa > Chordata > Aves > Coraciiformes > Alcedinidae > Todiramphus > Todiramphus chloris. The sequence continues at coordinate 3,104,272 of JANVCC010000048.1, read as the reverse complement.
TCATGACAAAGAATTCAGTTGTCATCTACTGTGGTAGCCACAAAAAAAAAATCCCAAAGTACTTCTTAATAAAGGAAAATACTTTGTGTTATCCTGGCTGACTAGTGTGAGCAATGTGTTGGTAATGCCAGAATATTAAAGTGAAAAGTTTGGATTTAAAAAAAACCTTTTTAATTGTCATTTCTGAGCTGAAAAGATACTGTACTCACAACAGAGAAATCCTATATTAGACCTTACTCTAAAAATTAAAGAGGGAATGATGACATCTTATAATCAGAGGGTTTTTTTTTTTTAAGTTGATGTGATTGAGACAGCATGAGAAAAGAATAACTTTTTGCTGCTGTATTTGGATATGTATGTTAAATAAGTAGAAACATCTACACTGTGACATGCACTTATGCATATTCATCATGTGTAAAGAGGGCCAGCTAATCAGCTAATGCAGAAGACAACTTGGGAAATGAAGAAAACTCTGTAAGAGCCCCCAAAAGCTTTTCTGCAGCTTAGAAAGAAGACTTAAGCAAACAAAAAGGCTTAAAAACAAAAACCCCACATGGTGTAGAGAGGAGTGTGAAAGTAACTAGAGGAATATTTGCTGAGGAGGAATCTGATATCTGATATCAGTTAATACAAAGTTATCGAAAATTGAAGAGGGATGCAAAAATCAGAAAAGGAAAAGTTAGTGGTATGTTTAAGGACTGAAAGAAAGTTTTTCACTTACATAGCAAAAAGAATCATAAAAAATATGGTTGGCCTATTTATTACTACTTGAGCTGTTACAGTTACCAACGTCAGAAAAGTGGCACAGGAGAGAAAAAAATGTATTTGTCCATAGTGGTGAAAAAGCGAGTTAATGAATTCCATCATGTCACAATTAAGAATACTTTCCATTTCCTTAGCTGCCTGGGAGATGTTGAGGGAGAGTAGTTACTGCGTTTGGTTTTTATGAACTCCTGATACATGTCTGAGGTTTGAAAAAGATGAGGCTGAAGAGGTTTATCAATCATTCACAGTGATGTGTTTCAGTCTACTGGGAAAGTTTCAAAGGACTTCAAGACTGAAAATACTTTAAAATGGTATTTAAATACCATTTCTCAGCATTCAGAAATCTAGATTACTTAATGCCTGAATTCTATACCAGGTGAATTTGTCAGAGGGCATCAGTTAAGAAATAAACAGCGGAAATAATGCAATTGATGTAGTCAACATTGATTGGCAGCCTGGAAATCCTCTTAAAATCAGTTTTGTATTTAATAGGATTACAACTTTGATTGATAGATTTCTGAAATGAATGTTGCTTAGTACCTGATGACATCTTGATGAACAAAGGAGAAAGGTATGAAATTATTATGCTTGAATACTAGGTTTCAAATAGTAACTGTAAGTGAAAAATCCTTGCCAAGCAAATATCCTTGTATTTGGCTGCTGTGGGGATAAATTCTTCCCCATTCTCTTTATGTTTTTTCACATATTCTGAAAGAAAAGAAAATAAATCATGAAGAGAGTTTGCAGATAGCTCAAAGAGTGGGAAAATACCAAGTAAGGAACAGAAACAATACAGACAGGTCTCAAAAAGGTTGGAAACAGCAGCTTTGCCTCAGAAGAAAGAAAAGAAGCCAAAGGTACTAGAGGTTGTCCCAGTAACAGTCAGTCTGATGAGAGCTGAGGGAGATGGTCAGCTAAAGCTGATGGTCAGCTGCTTCTTAACTCCTAGGATAATTCCTTGGCAAAAAGGACTTACATGGTCTCCATGTGAGGAGGAGAAGAGACCCTATATCTGGCATTTGTATTTGCATTTCAAGAATATTCTATTCAGTTGTACGCACGGTTCAGTGAGGCTGTTTCCAAAGCGGGGAGGTTTTAGGTGAAAAAGAAATAAGAATACCCAAATGCTGAAAGAACTGGAAACCTTACCTTGTAACCCAAAGGGAGTTCTAATCTGGAGACCCTGTCTCTAGACATCCTGCTCCATGTTAGTTGGTTATTCCATCTCTGTGTCAGGGGTTTTCAGGTTTAGTGCACCACATCTTAAATTACTGCATTACAAAATAAATTAAAAAAAAAAAAAAAGGAGAGATAAAGGAATAACAATTTCCTTTTAATTTAGAGAAAATAAAATTATGGCAGGCAGAGAATCCTACTTTGGTCTTATGCTGATCACTCGGTCTCTGCTCCTGGCACTGCTCCTGGTTCAAGAATTCCTCCCTGGCTGGTTACATTGCGGGCAGAGGAGTTTAAGTCAGTACTGCAGGTGCAATGGGCAGAATTAGTAAATGCTTTTCTTTGCCATGTACAGATATTGGGGGAACAAATGTATTGCAGAGGGCAGCAACAGTTGTCAGGCATTCTGAAATACGGTCTCAATTTTTTGGCAGTCTGAAGAAGAATCATGACCTGTAACGTGGATACTTGAATGGGTCTCTGCAGATCTGGCTTTAAAACTGGGCTCTTCCCCAGGTTTCTGGTGCACTTTTTGGAGCAGTCACTGGGGATATGTTAGTTGTTAGTAGCATGCAGTGTAATCTCAGCCCCAAAATGCAGTTCTGGAGTGCAAGGCAAGAATGACTGTACAGGGACTTGGTCTCTCTAGGCAGTGTTGTAAACTGAAGCAGGTAGTTGCTACAGGTGATAAGAACTGAGCACTCACTTGAAAACTGCAGATTAAATGCTAAGATGGGATCTGTGTCAAACAACAGTCTAGGAAACAGCTGTGTGAGCTTCAAGCCTCCTTGCAAACATTCCCCATTTGGGTTTACTGCTCTTCACAGCTTCTCAGTGGCTCCTGTCCTGCGTGGCACTGAATATACTTTGAAGTTACCCTGGAAAGTGTATTGCTGGCATACCCGTGTCTTTCTGAGTGACCTTTCCATCAGGCGCACAGGCTGAATTTTTATTCAAGAGTTGCTGTTATCCCGTCTCCTGCAAGTGAAGCTTCACCAAGAACATTGCTGTGAATGTAAGAAAAGATTCACCTTGTTCTTTAGATTGGCTTGAAAGAACAACCAGCTTGAAGGTAACCAATAAAAAAGCCTCGTTTGTCAGTAAAACGACCATCTTTGTTTCAGGCATACAGGAAATCCAATTGATGAGGAAGGAGGAATTGTTTTTACCAGATCATTTTTTCTGACCGTGTCTAGACATTGCCCCTCCCCAAACACTGAAGAGTTATCATCTGTGGAAGAGAAATGTTCTTCTTCATGGCTGTAAGGATTTGTACATACCAAGCAGCAGTTTTGCCAGAGGACTGGCAATTGTCATATAGCATGCAACTAGGAAACCCCCTGGGCTGGTGGGTTTGTCTAGTGTGGAGCTCTTTCCTTTTCTTCCAAGTATACCCCTAGGGCTCTTGCATGGCTCAATTCTGTTCTTGTTTATATTGGTGTAAATCGGGAGTAACTCAGCTCCCACCAGCTCAGTGCAGGTAATGAGATCAGGTTCCAGCACATGGCATGCAGACACTAATTCTGTTAAAGGAGCTCTAAATGAGTGTTCATCTAGACAAATTTTGCATAGACCCTCTCTTTTGTCATTCTCCTAGACATCATTTCATCAGATACTCTTCCTTTTTCTACTCCTAATAACCATTTCTTACGTAACTGAAAACCAGCTCTCATTTAAGGCTCTGAAAACCTTGTTTTGAAACTCCCACTAAGTAAGTTTCCTAACATTCCTGTAGCAGTGAGCATCAGTTAGTCGGTATGCTTGTACAACTGCTGCATCCCATCAAATATAGCTCCCAGCCCAAAAGAAAGAAAGAAAAAAAAAATTAGCAAACAAACAGCAAACTAAAAAGCATGTTCAGACAAGATTAAGTATGCAGTATTAATTTAAAACGCCTTCAGGATTCAAAGCAAGATGCCTTATCTGGTTTATAGGAAACATTTGAGAGAAAAGAAAAACAAACAAACAAGCAAATAGATTTCCTTGATATGGAACACACAGAAGACATTTCAGATGGGAAGCAGACTTTGTGGACAGATTGGAGTGAGATTCAAAACTCAAGGCTGTTTAGTTACAGTCCAGTAGAGGAGTTCCTGCATTTTACAGTTCTCCCTGAGGGATTTTCTAACATATTTAGGAATCTATCAGGAAATCACAGGGCTTAGCCTCCTAATTAGTGTTGTGAAGCTGCGTTTAAAGCATCCAACAATTCAACTACAAGGTGTGTATGAACACACATTTCCTTTCCTCCTGACAAGCAGTGACTCCTAGCATGCACAAGGTGTGGGCTGCTGTGAGGGGTTCATTCTTTATGGAAATACCTGTGTCTTCCATGAGATTATTCTTTCTTTTGGGCAGAGATTCTCTTGCTTGCAGCGTGGGAGTCCCTAGATATAAGGTATGGTGCAGATAAATCTGTCTGGGGATTCTGGCCCAGCAAAGCAAATGAGATCATGTCATGACCACAAGATAGTGCCCAAGTGCATTGGAATGAGAATAACTCAATTTTCAGATGCAGAAATTCAGCATTCAGACAAGTAGCTCTTGATGAAATCTATTTTTTTTTTCTTTTTATCCTGATGGGAAACAGACACAGTTTATCAATATATTAGTTTTTTACTGTTAACTAAATTTTATATTGTAAAAGTTGGAAGGGAAACACTTTCAGGAATCCCTAATTGCAAGTCAATATATGTCATTAATGTTTTCTACTGCAGCAATAGAGAGACCTTGGGACCCAGCTCTTAATTATTGATTCTTGCAAGCTCAGCTGGTGGTCCTTGGACCTTATTAAATGCTCCTCATGTTGTTTTTGCACTCTTATTCCCTTAAGCTATAGCTTAGCTGTGCAACTTCTCTCACTGCTCGTCAATTCTTACATAAAATGTGTTGAACCAGAAGGTTCAAGGCCGGCTCATCCCTAAGATTACGTCTGTTCAGCTTTCAGCGCAGTCATTCATGTCACACGTAGCCTGATTTGCTTTCCTTAAGTCTTTCTGAAAAAGTGGTTTGCACGGTGCCGTTGATAACCCCAGTTCTAGCCGTGTGATGACCTTTTTCCAGCCTTGATTATTTATGTGTATCCTGCAGTTCACTGGGGAAGTGTGTGCGTTGGCTTCCAAACAAAGATTGCTGTCTGTTATGTATAACCTAAAAATATAACGGTGAACATGTGTACGAGTTGGGAGCATGATTTTTTTTTGTTTTATTTTTTTTCTTTCCCCTGGAGTTTATTAACATCCTGTTGTATTGATTTCAAAACCTACAAGATGGGTGTTTTTTTGGAGGTTGATTGCTCAAAAGTTGCTGTAAATTATCACAACTTGACAAACTGATAGGTACAAATTACAGCTGTTTACACTCATGGGCTGTACCAAGCAGTTTAAATGATTGCAGTTATATACTGCAGTCTTCACTGGAAGCCTGGAGTTGAAATGGGAAATACCTGAGCTTTGGTTCCTGTCGAGTGAGTAAGGATATGGGTGCTGAAAATGTCCTGCTGCCCCAAAATCAAGTCAAGTGAAGTGTCCTAAACCTGTTTGTTCGTTAAAAAACCCCAACAAACTAAACAACCCCTCCTGTTTGACTAAACATACCTTTCTGCTCTAACTCTTTGCTTTCATTTGTTTAGCCAGTTTTCCTAAGATGACGAGGCTTATGTACTCATCCTCTCCGTGTGTGTACACACCACATGCACTTCTGTCTGGGTTGTACTCCTACAGTGGTGCCTGAAGAGGTAGGTGATCTCACCTGAGTTTGGCCAGCGAGTAAAATTGTACAAACCAAGCAATTTCCTGCAGGTTTTGTGAAACTAGGTGGGTAGAGAGAGGAAAGGGATGGGCTGGAGTTGTGCTTTCAGCACATCACAAGATAACTTCACTCCTCATGGAACATGGGGAATATCAAGAGAGAGAAAATACCTGAATGTCTCCATTGTGCAGAAAGCTTCAGCTCACGTGTAACACAGCACAGAATGTCAGTCACAGTTGTGTTCTCTAATGCACCAGGCTGCATTAATCCGGGCACTCTCAGGGCAGCTTGGTTTGCCTTTTGCCTAACAAAGAGGAAATTCCACAAAGTTAGTGTTGAGTAATCAGCTACAGTTATTTGTTTTTTCCTTAAAAAAATACAACAAAATCCTCAAAGACAGTAGTGATTGATTGTGTGTTAGAAGAGCATACAATGTGGGAACGATGAGAAAGCTGACACTCATGTGTCAGTGTTTGTCCTGCTGAAACTTGCACGAGGATGAGCTTTCTTCATTACTCTGCATGTCAACGTGCACCGTAGAATCATAGAATTATTATGGTTGGAAAGGGCCTCTAGGATCATCAAGTCCAACCCTCATCCCAGCATCTCCCTAACCACTAGACCATAGCCTCAAGTGCTACATCTACTTGTCTTTTCAACACCTCCAGGGATGGTGACTCCACCACCTCCCTGGGCAGCCTGTTCCATTGCCCAAGCACCGTCTCAGTAAAGAATTTCATTCTAATATCCAGTCTGAATCTCCCCTGATGCAACTTGAGGCCATTTCCACCACTGCTGTTGGTGTTCTGTTCCCCCACAGAAGGGACTTTGGGGGGGTCAGACTCGGAGAAAGGCTGGCTTGTTTGGAAATGTAAATGTATCTCCCTACCTTTTCTCCTTCATCGATTCTTGTCTGGTCCTGTGAATTCCTGCAGAGTTTGCACTCACCTAACCCCAGATACTCAGAGTGCTGTTATGATGTTCCCATTACCATAAACGATAAATTTTATTCACCACACCCATTCCCATGAGTGTCCAAGCACCTGGTCTGACCAACATCCAAACAGACAAAGCAAGAAAATGCAGAAAGTGGTAACAGGAGCGAGAGGAATGACAGATGACATGTGAAATCCATAAAATCTGCTAGTAAGTGTTCTCCCAGGCTGGCTGTGCTGAGGTGGGAGTGGATGAGGTAGTAGCAGAGTGGAAAAGTGAACTGAGATTAGAGCCTAATGCCAGTTGCACAGGAAGGATGGAGAGAGGTGAAGGGGAGTTCAGAGGGCAGTCAGGCAATGTGAAGGAAAGAACAACTTCCAGCTGTAGAAAATTGCAGGGAGGAGACCGAAAGGAAGCAATTCTCACAGTCAGTAAACACTTACGCCATTATAGTAACTCAAATTAATAAATATTTATCTTATAAAGCTGTCCAAAGGACTTGGAACTCATTGGTCTGCACTGTGAGTAAATGTGAAGACCTTCTCACTGTAGCTTCCCAGAGATTCCATGAGTTTATTGAATGAAGCCTGTGGCAGCAGGGCAGGATATGAGAGTGCAGGTCTCCTGAGCACACTGCTTTGCTGTCCTGGCTCTCTTCTCCTTCTTCTCCTTCTTCTCCTTCTTCTTCTTCTCCTTCTCTTCTCCTTCTCTTCTCCTTCTCCTTCTCCTTCTCTTCTTCTTCTCTTCTCTTCTCTTCTCTTCTCTTCTCTTCTCTTCTCTTCTCTTCTCTTCTCTTCTCTTCTCTTCTCTTCTCTTCTCTTCTTCTTTCTCTTCTTCTTTCTCTTCTTCTTTTTCCTCTTCTCCAGATTCTTCCGGACTCTACACCAACTCCAACAACGTCCAGTGTTTTTCAGATGCTGCAGCAGGAAGCTGATGTGTGCCAAGAAGTGCATTAGCCTCCTGATCCCCCGTAAGTGCTGCTGCATGCTGCTGCTGCTGCATACAGCCTCATGAAGGCAACCAGCTCTTGTGCTTTCATTTGACACGGAAGAGGGACCACAGTCCATCTCTATCCTTTTGAGATGGCTGTGCCCATAAAGGTGAGTTTGGGTCCAAGAGACAAGTGGGAAGAAGTCTCCAGAGGTCATCTAGTCCAACCCAAAGTGAGAATAACTTCAGATATAAATCGGGTTACTCAGGACCTTGTCCAGTCATGTTCTGAAAACCTCCCAAGACAGAGATTCCACCATGTCACTGTACAACCTCTTTCAGTGTTTATTCACTCTCAGTCTGGATTATTTCCTTATTACATCCAGTTAGAACTTGTCTTGCTGCAAGAAGTCGTGACTGTTGCCTCTGGCTGAGAACCTCAGAGAAGGTTCAGCCCTCATGGGATCTTCTCCTTCTGTAGCAGAAGACCCCTGATGGCAATTACATCCCCGTGAGCACTGGTGCTGTGGAGCAGGCACTGGGAGAGTCCCAGCAGCAGCTGGGAGCTGTGTTCAGGAGCTGGGTTCTGGTGCTGGGTTCAGGAACCCCCAGAGCGGGACCAAAGGCAGAAGGGACAGAGACCCCCTCGGGTGTTCCAAGGAAGGAACCAGCGTGGGGCACAAGCCCCAGCAGTGGCCTTGGGCTGCACCCCCCGGGCACTGACTCTGCCCATGGGGGGTTCTCGCTGCCAGCAGCAGCCCCTGCCTGTGCCAACAGCTGCTGCCTGCAGCCAGGGCAGTGAATTAGAAGAACTTATCTGCAAAAGTTCTGTTCTCACTCAAACCAGGCCACCTGCTGAAGATACTCAATAGTGTCAACCCCTGTACTGGCTCCTCAGGAAGACCACTCCTAACTAGCCCCACTTGGACCTTGAACTGTTGACCACTACCCATTGAACCTAGCCAAGAGTTCATCTACCATGTTGTAGTCACTTGCTAGAGTGTATCATGCTGATCCTTTGGCAAAGCCCTATAACCAGATAGAAGAAAAGAGGTCTGAAATTGAAAATATTTTAGCCAAAGTTTTCCTCAGTCATTGTAAAAATTCCTGAAGAATTGATATGGACAGAATTAGTAGTATAGCACCAGGATTAGTCTGCTAGCTTTCAACAAAAATAATAAAAAGCGTAGATTAGTAAAAGTCTCCTTACAAAAATATCTTAGAATCATAGAATGGTAGAGGTTGGAAGGGACCTCTGGAGATGATCGAGTCCAACCCCCCTGCCAGAGCAGGGTCACCCAGGGCAGCCCACACAGGAACAGATCTAGGTGGGTTGGAAAGTCTCCAGAGCAGGAGACTCCACAGCCTCTCTGGGCAGCCTGGGCCAGGCTCTGGCACTCTCACAGGGAAGGAGTTTTTCCTCATTTTGAGGTGGAACTTCTTGGGTTTCACCTTGCAATCATTACCTCTCATCCTATCCCAGGGCACCACTGGAAAGAGACTGGGACCTTCTAATTGACACCCATCCTTCACATATTTGTAAATATTAATAAGATTCCCCTTAGGAAAACATGTTTATCCTTAGTGCTTGACTGAATAGGAACGTTTTCATGTATATGTTTCTGTCTTTCAATCTATAGGGTGCTTCAAAATAACTAAGTCAGTACATATTTTAACAAGAAATTTCCTAGACTTTACCATAAGCAGTAACTTCACTATGTGTGTATATTTTTTTTCTAAATGGAGGAAAATTAGCAAAGGATAAAGTCAGTTTTCATCGCTTTTGCCTTTCACGCCCTGAAATCTCAAACAGCCCCAAACCCATCACCTTTTTGCAGCCCCTGGAGTGCAGGAGGGCATCAGTTCAGACACTGAAAGTCTCCCAGGTTCACTTCATTTTAAATTCAGCACAGTGTTATCCCTATTGGGCAAAAGGAACGGTTGAATGCAATGGCCAGAGTGTAATTTAGTTCCTTGCTACGTGTGCAAAACGAGAGTTTCATTGCCACAACACAGGCTGAGGGCTTGGAGGGCCCTTGTCCAAGTGCAGCACAGGAGAAGGAAGTGCATCCTGGTTCTGTCCACTGTGAAATGTACCTCAGCCTTCCATTTCCAGCATTTGTCTCTCCTGTGCGTGTGGGAAGGAACGAGATAAGCCTGATACTTATTTATGGAGATGTCACAATGCCCTCTGTTCGTGTAGCTTCAGGAGCGCTCAGTTTATCAAAAATGAAAGAGTTACTAGATTCTCTTAAAAATAATGTCCCTTGGCAACAATTAAGTTCTTAATTGGCTCTCTTTTTGTATAAATGCATGAATTTCTGTTACATAGCTACTGAAATGTATGTAACAGAAATTTGGATCAGAAAAGATGTGCGAGGGCTCAAGGAAAATCAACGTACGTGACCAGTTAGAGGTTTGAGGAATGGGCTGTTGGCGTGCCTTGCAGAGCTGGTTAGCAGTCACAGCCTGGGTTATCAGTCAGCCTTTTACACCACAGCTAACGTGGTCCTACGGTCTTGTAAACTCTCTCACACAAACAGCTTTGCTAATCTAAATATTTCCCCTGCTTTCCCAGAAGATGTGGGGAGAATGAAGACTCCACGTGCTGGTATTGGCAGTTAGCGCCAGCTACAGCAGACCCACAAATTCTGTGTTACACCAAGTGCTGTTTTCAAATATACTTCGCAAACTGATGAAGCAAGTGACATTCTCGTCTCTTTATTGTTCATTAACCCAAGGATGAGAAATCATTCTACATATCTGTTCTCTCTCCTCTCACCAGACATCTGCCCCCATTCCTGTGTAAATAGTGCAGGCTCATCCATCACCAAGTAATCAGAAGACTGTCAGGATCTACTGACTGCACAGTTTGGGAGTTCTTATAATTTCATTTGTAATACAGAAAGACGTATTTGAGAAACTGCTGGAAAGAGAAAGAGCTGTATTGCACAGAGACACAGAATAATCAATTCTTATTTTGCACGAGATTTTCCATTATTTTTTTCTGAACTATGTGGACTGTTTCTCTTCTGTGCTGTTGTTCACATCTGGCCTGCTTTCAGTTGAAGCTTATAAACAGGAGTGATAGTTGTAAATGAAATCTGAAAAACATATACAAATACATACGGGGAGAAAAAGTAATCTCGATGCTACTAATCTCATGAAAATTAATTTAACAGAACTGGGCCTTAAGTCATAGAGATTTCAAATGTGGAGGATTTATTTAATCTAGTTTCCAAGGCAAGTTTTGATAGCTTTTAATAATAAACATTTTGTGTAAGAGAATTCTGAAGAAAGCCCTCTGTCCATTTGAATGTATGTTAACATTCCTGTGCTCGAGACCTCCCCGAACTCTCTTATTCTCTGACTTTTATGCTGTTGACTTTTCCTTTTTTTGCTGGTAATGTCAGGCTTACTTGTCCAATCTCAGCTGTAGGGCTGAGGCACTTGTCATTATCCATTGTTTGAACAAGGTCTTGTTGTGTGCTCTGACTGATTGATTGCTTATTCTCAATAAACAAAGACTTGCACTCAAGGTCTTTGAAACATTTCTTGCTCAACCAGTCAACTTATATGCACAGAAGGCCAACTGTCCCTCTCCTAGATCCATTTACTCAAATAGGTAACTTTTTTCCCTTAGGCAGAATCAGTATCCTAGAAAGGTAAAGAGAGCAGGCAGGAAAAAGTATTATTTTTCTAGTCCTACTTATCCTTCTGTTTAAGCTATAGTGGTTTTCTTGGTGCTTCTTTAATCTGAAGCCAGAGCACAAGATACTAAATTAATGAACTCGATTTACTCTGAAATAGGATAAAGTGAAATCCCAGTGATGCTAGAAGAAGAGGAGCCCTGAAAACCATTGTCTCCCTATGAAAAGAGACAGAGCCCAGAGTTATGTTGTATCATGAAGGGGTGATGCTGAGCTCAGAGCTTCATTTGAGAACACTATCAGCTGTGAATATAAACCCTTTGCAGGTGATTTTACTTAATAGTCCTTTGCATATTTTTCTTCCTTGACTCACACAGCTGATTAACATAAGCAGATTTTAAAATATCCCAACACTGCAGAGTCATAATAACAGTTCAGCCTGAAAAACTCCTGTGGCATTACCTTTTTTTTCCAGTGAGCTACACACATTTTTAGTACCTTGAATATGTGAAAGGTAATAGCTGAGTAAAACTTTCAGTGTCTAAAAGATGTAATCTGGTGGTGCGAATCTGCTGTCATTTTACTGTGAGGAGGAAAGACAAAAATCTCATATAGGTTGCTGACATTTTGCAGAGTGGTAGCGACTGTGCTGTGCACACACAAAATAACACAACTGTCTTCAGAGCACGCCATTCACTTCTAACTGCTGTGGAAGAAGGAAAATTCTTGTATAAAGGTGAGGTCAGCAATATCTCTCCTGATAAAATTCATGCTGTCGCTATAAAGGGGAAACTTATAGCTAGTATATCTGCATCTGGCAAGTTTTATGGCAATTCTATAGCAAGAGTAAACTTTATTAATAAAAAAAAAAAGTATGTTTTCTAATCTATTTGAATAAGGTTCTCCACCCATCCCCTCTTACTCTGTATAGGAAATGGATTGGGCTGAGGAGGGAGGAAAAATGCTTCATTGATGGTTTTTTTTTTTCTTTCTTCTCTGTGGTCATAAGAAGAGTTTTATTGTTTACAGCAATGTCAAGGTAGGCGTGTTATGGGCATAAAAATATACAGGAAAGTTCCCTCATACTCCTGCATTCATTTGCTCCTTAGTGGGAAATAGATGAAGTGTATTCTTATTCTTACACTAGTTAAATCGTTCAGTCTTTGAAATACAGTGTTATAAACATGACTCGGGAATTCTTTTGGTGGGTTCTGCACGTCACTAACCTTTGGAGGAAAAGATATGTTTTGAAAACCTTCCTTTTCTACCTGTCTAATTGAAACAGCAGGTTGGAGTCTTCTCCCACTTGCCAAGGTAGAGCACTGCCTGTAGATGCAGTGAGATGCTAGACTTACATCACTTCAAAGTGGGTGTAAATAGGAGAGAAGAGTCAAGCTCCATTTTTTCCTGCATGAAAAGAGTGATTAGTACACCAAGAGGCTGATTTGGCAGCAACATGTAGTCAGAGCTTCCCATAACTGGGACACTCTGTGACACATGTAATTACACACCCGTAGTTGTAGGCAACAGCATGCTGGAAAATTTAGGCCATTGTACTAGGAACAGAACCCCAACTTTGTAAAAAGAAGTGAGCAGCGTATGTAATCTTTCATTTTAAAGCCCCCACCCCCTAGTCTGTTAAACCTTAATTTGGTCGGTGGAAAGGGGTTCTGATCAGTGCTGCTGGATTCCTGCTGTTTGTAAGGGTGGGGGTGGCAGTTATTGCTCCATCCCTGTCAGGAGGCTCCTGAGCCAAACGTGGGGCTATTTGCCTTTCTGCATTCTTATGCCAACTCCATTCCCAGTAGATTTTTAGCTCGGTAAATCTCAGCATCTGGTAAATCGTTGATTCCGGTTGCTGTGGCTGCTGTTTTAGGCTCTACCCCATTCCTTGCTGCTTCTTTATCAGTGTTTGAACAATGCACACGCTCTCCCTACGACCCTCATTCAATCTTTTATTCTCTTGTCAGAGATCACCCATTTTGAATAATGATTTTTATTGAATAATCATTTTGTCTCTAGAGACAGACCCTGCTAATCTCATTTCCATTTAGTCTTTGCATCCTATGGGTTCTTATATCACACAGCATCCTGCCTTCCAGAGCCACATTAACCACCATAGCTAACAACTACTTTGTCTTTTTATTTTTATTATTTATAAGTGCAAGATGTTTAGATTCTTTGGATATTTCTGGTGCTGCAGGACAATACTGGTGCTTTAGCTTGAGGACAAGTTGCAGTTGATGAGAGTTAAGTGCTCTTCTTAGGTTGAAGGTGATGTTAAATGAGAATTCAATGACACTGATGTAGTCAGGACATACTATTTCAGCAGTAGCATAGGTCCTCTGTCACAAGGAGAATGCACTAGGGCTGGCCATGAGGACGCTCAGAGGACTGGAGCACCTCTGCTATGGGGACAGACTGAGAGAGTTGGGGTTGTTCAGTCTGGAGAAGAGAAGGCTCTGGAGAGACCTTATTGTGGCCTTCCAGTATCTGAAGAGGCTACAAGAAAGCTGGGGAGGGACTTGTTAGGATGTTGGGTAGTGGTAGGACTGGAGGGAATGGATCAGAACTAGAGATGGGTCGATTCAGGTTGGACATTAGGAAGAATTTCTTCCCCATGAGGGTGGTGAGACACTGGAACAGGTTGCCCAGAGAGGTGGTGGAAGCCCCATCCTTGGAAGTTTTTAAGCCCAGGCTGGCTGGGGCTGTGAGCAACCTGCTCTAGTGGGAGGTGTCCCTGCCCATGGCAGGGGGGTTGGATCCAGATGATCTTTAAGGTCCCTTCCAACCCTGATAATTCTGTGGTTCTAAAAACGCTTCAGGATGCTCTGTTTCTTCTTGTCACCAGAGGCTTCACTGGGAACACCTTCATCCCACTGGTCATTAGGTGCAAGTTCTTGAGAGTGGGAGAACTCAGGTAAGCAGGAACTGGCCACTGACAGGGAAAGAAAGGGGTCAATCTATATCAGATTTCAGGGAGAATAAATGAAAGTGATTAAGAACCAACTTTTGTACCAAATTCTTCCTAGTTTTATGATTTTGGTTACAAGCAGTGGAGTTAATTAAGAGAGGTATTATTCTGCAGCATTTTTAACTTAAAGGTTAATGAGTCTGAACAGGTGTGAGAGATTACATGTAGCTGGGAATAGCAAGTGGGCGGAAGAAAATACTGATGATTATTACATTCAGTCTTTGCTTGAGGCATAAGAGAAGAAATCACCTTACCCAGGAGAGGAGTTTAAAAATACGGGCTTTTTGTGGTATAATCTATTATTTTCATAATTAGCTGTTCTGGGGTGATTACTGTAGGTGGCTGTTGTGTTAGAGGATTAACAATACCTGTATATCATATGTCTAACTTGGGCATCCCCTGCTCTTTCTAGCATCAGAGAAGGTTAAGAAACAGTCTTTTTGATCTACGGTAAATGCTAATTGACATCATTTTGTACTGTAAGGGTTTGTCCCCAATCACAACAGAAAACTGCATTTCCATAAGCATAAACATAAGCATTTTCATTTTCACACCTGGCAAGTCATAGCTGCGTCCTCCAAGCCAATCTGGAAGCGTTCAGCTGTCCAGAACTGGGAGACTGGCATGATCAAAGATAAAAGAGGGATGTGAATTCAAGGTGAATATCTTCATAGATCTGTGGGGAAAAGAGAAATGTGATCGAATACTCACTATTTCTCTTACTTTTATAAGAACTTTGTTTACACTGACAAGGTTTTTTTAGGCGTGGTTGAACGGTCTCTTTGACCTCACAAAGCCCTTGATATGTGGACACACAAATACCGTTGGCAACGGGTGCCAGGCTGACCGGGCCCAGCCCAGGTGTGAATACATAGTTCTGCAAGTAAGCACATGGAGTTACAATCATATCTCTCGACCTTAATTGCCACACAGAAAATAAACACTCCCAGTTACACGCTCTCCCCTATTGCCAGGACAATGCGAATCACGAGGATCGGTGATAAGACCTTGCTTTTAACGAAAGGAGATTGTATTTCTCCTCCAACCCCTCAACATCTATGACTTGACTGGTAAGAGAATGGCAATGAAATTCAGTTTGAGAGATATGAAAATTAAAAAGCCATCTAGGATGGGAGTTTTTAGAAGCTTTGAGAAGATGATGTGAAAATCTTCACTCAGAGTGTCAGCGTGGGCTGGGACTGCTCTGTCTTGCTCACGCCCTGAGAGGTGCTGAGCACCCAGCAACCTCAGCACTTTGGTTGCTGAGGCTGAGCCTCCTCCAGAGTTTCTACCTGGGGAAGCCACACTTGGGCACGATGTCAAGACACTGCGTTTCTAGCCTGCTAAAGGGATGTTGCACTCCCTGCTTGGGATGCTGGATGTATTTCAATACTGATTTCTGCAGTGCTTCTCCGAAGAAGCCCCTGTCATTCTCCCAGGCAGGTAAGGCATGGGAAAGGCTGCATTAGTGAAGTGGTACAAAGGAGAAAAGCTGTAATCCATGCCCAAGGATTGTGAAAGAACCTCTCGTTCGACTACACTGAGTTGCCAACACTTACTGTGGTTTTCTACCACTTCATACCGGTTGCCGTTCGCAAACATTCAAAACTGGTTAGACCTCTTTTGTCACCTCTATGAAAGACAGTGAGATTCTTTTAAAGGCTTAAAATTATTATTTTAGGGATGACCATTTGCTTTTAGCAGATAGTGAGGGGTAAGTCCCCTGCTCCTAGTCAGGAGGTAGCTGTGCCCTGTGGGCATTCAGCTGTATGTGCCGCAGCACTGCGGCCACCTTCTCCATCACACTGAGAGGACCCTGCTCTTCTTTGTCCATCTCCCTGCTGTGTGGCTTCCTGTCTGCTTCTGCTTTTGATTGATTGACCATCAGGACTTGTAGTTTCTCTTTTACTTCTGAGTGGGTGGCCCCAGAGGGAAGGAGAACAGTGAAGGTGACCCATCCTTTGTGGGGATGGGTGTCATGGTAGGTGGAGGAGAGGTGAGGGGTGGGGAACTTCTACTGCAAAGTATCTGTCCTCATTTAGCAGGCAAAAGTGAAGCATGATGAAAGGTTATGAACAATAGGAACAAAATAACCTGCTCCTTGCCTGAATACCTTCTCATGGGGTGTCCCAGTTGCTGAGCGTTTTTATCTGATCCCTGGAAAGGCTGATATAACAGAAACTTCCATTTTAAATCCACATTTATTAATTTGGAACATTATGGCCTTTGAGAGAACTTTCACTTGCTAATAATGTGACTGCCATTCCAATAAGGGCATTAATGTACAATTCTGAAGTGATGGTTGAAGCACCGTGCAGAGGGCCTGAGTTTCAAACATTGAAATAGGTAGCTGCTGTGCTTGCAAAAATAAACTCTGAGATGTCCTGCCCAACAGGTATTATTTTGTTTTGAGGTATTTTCAAAGATGAATTTCTAGGTATCATAGATTCATTTGCGTCTTCAAAGTCATTGAATTTACTTATCCATGTACAGGAATGTTCAAGCGTGACTTCCAAACTTAACTTTTAATGTAAATTATGAAGTAAACCCAGTTTAGAATATGGAAATAATAAAGAAAAGTTGACCACAGAGCCTTTATTTAGCAAATGTGGACAACGGGAGAATTTTTGTTTGCAAGACTAGTGGGACCTGCCTCAATTTACTGAGAGCAGTAAGTGTTTCTCTCTCACTAAACAGATATAGCCTGAAGCTCCCTGACATGCATAACTGGCTAGATCAACCTCTCTCACCTCCCCATCTTTTTTCCAGCTAAAATGTGAAGTATAGAAAGTGTGACATGAGTAACACTTGCTGTAATTTGATTTAAAAGTTGGAGAAGTGCAGAGGAGACAAGAAACTCTTGTGTTGTGTAAAAGCTAAGAGTTAAAATATAGCAAAAGACTTAACTCATTAGCCAGATATTACCACATTGTGCTGCCTTTTTTTGGAAGGAAGGCATTAGCAATCCAGCTGTTCATTTGTATTTAAGATGTTTGTAAGATAAAACCGTGAGGAAATATTTAATCTGAAAACAATGGTGAGTAAAACTTTTTTTCAGTGCGAGAATGGAAAGTGGGAGCAAAAATCAGTGGAAAGACTTTGTTTCCAAAGTAGGTGGAGTCAGTTTTATTTCAGCAAATTTACTAATAATTTGTGATGATCTGGGAGCAGAACTAGGATCCTAGTTGGGGCAGTGCTGGACTGAGCTCAGAGTGCCAGCAGTTTTAGAAGTCTTTATTGGTTTAGCACATTTCTCTTTCTTCTCCTTTAGCTGCCTGCAGTTAAATACCAGTGCTGGGAAAAGAACAACTGCATTCTTGTAGAGTTTATTTTATTTATAATAACTTTAGCATTTTGTTATTCATTCTGAAATTGCCAGTTTCTTGCTAGTTTACTGGCTGCTATATCTTGCTTTCTTCTTTGCTCCTTTTAGTTCTGCCATGGCTAGATGCATGAACTGTCTTTGAAAGGCAGAGGTGTACCCAACAGCAGGGAGATATTTGTGGCTTTTTCCTTTAGAGGGGACCTATGAGAACTTCATGTCTATTTTCTGTGCATTTTCCTCCTGCAGTCCCTCTGGTATTCAAGTGACATAAAGGAAACGAAGTTAAAAAAAGAAAAAAAAAGAAAAGAAAATGAAAAAGTTTAAATTTGGTTTTACTAAGTATGGGAAATGCCTGACTTTGAAGGTAGATGTTAAAGTGGACATCTCTGCAGGTTTCTCTTTGCCTTGAGGCATTTGCAGTATTTATAGAATGTTTGGACAACTGTCAGATGCTTTTGCGGATCATAAAGAAACTGATAGCAGGTGAGAAGAGTGTTTCACTAGTAGGCTGGGAGCTGAACCCAAGGTTCCTGGGCTTTGGACTACTACTTTAACAGTGGGGATGTCTGGAGAAGAGAAGGCTCCGAGGAGACCTTATTGTGGCCTTCCAGTATCTGAAGGGGCTACAAGAAAGCTGGGGAGGGACTTTTTAGGCTGTCGGGTAGTGGTAGGACTGTAGGGAATGGATCAAAACTAGAGGTGGGTAGATTCAGATTAGACATTAGGAAGAATTTCTTCCCCATGAGGGTGGTGAGACACTGGCACAGGTTGCCCAGAGAGGTGGTGGAAGCCCCATCCTTGGAAGTGTTTAAGCCCAGGCTGGATGGGGCTGTGAGCAACCTGCTCTAGTGGGAGGTGTCCCTGCCCATGGCAGGGGGGTTGGAACGAGATGATCTTTAAGGTCCCCTCCAACTCTGATAATTCTATGAGTTTATCTTGCATCTTTTGTCTTGGATACCTGTATTGTTGTTAAAGCCTATACCTTTGCTCTTTTTTATCATAGAATCATAGAATATCCTTATTTGGAGGGGACCCATGAGGATCATCGTGCCCAACTCCTGACTCCACACAGGGCAAACTAAAAGTTACACCATGTATCTAAGAGTGTTGTCCAAATGTTTCTTGAACACCTACAGGATTGGGGCTGTGTTCACTTCTCTGGGGACCTTATTCCAGTGCTTGACCACATTCTCAGTGGAGAACTTTTTCCTTATATCCAATCTGAATACACCTTTGCAGTGAAGTGTATTTGAGGTATTACCTTAAATAAGCTTGAAAAGACTGATGCGGAGCATGGAGAGTCCTATTAGCCAGGACAAGTTACAGGAGCACAGGATGCACAGATTTCCTGTGTGTGGCCTTTGTTGCCTGTTGTTTCTTTGGAGAAGCTGGAAAAAAAAGGTCAACCTCTGAATGGTTTAAACCTAATTTTTGCATCTTCTTCTACCATTGTATCAGGACTGCAAAGGCTGGGACAGGTAACCAGGTTCATTTGGCATCCCCTCTTGGGCTGAAATTAAAAAAGCTGATCTTTGGGCCAAATGGCAATCTCCATCCACCTGGGCAGAGGTGGAGAATCCCTGACAGACCGACATGTGTGAGGAAACAGAAGTGCTTTTTAACTGTCCTTTCATTTCATTTTTAAGTCTGGGAGTGCAGAAGTCCTGAATTCAGCTCTTACTGGCAGGCTTTTTATAGCTTATATCACAAAAATGCTCAAGGTTGAAGTAGGACGGATGCGAACAACCTCTACTAAAAATGGATTACTAAAATATTTCGGAATTGTGAAAGAATTTATCCTCAGTCTTAGAAGAAAGAGAGATGTAGCTGTCCTTTTTTAAGTGTAGGGAACTTCAAAGCTAACATTTTTGGAGGTGAGAGTTGCCTCAGTATCGAAGCATCCAGTAGAGATATTTTGATCATTTATGACTTAGCAAGTCCTGGGTTAGGTAATTACAAACCAGGGCACAACCTTAGTCGTTTGCCTAGCTGTGAAACAATCTTGAGCCAGATTTGGAATGAGAAGAGATTTCAGAGGTCCCAATCACTGCCTTGAACAAGGTTATTGCCGTTAAATCTTAATTGCTTGTGTGTATGCATTACCAGAATGGATTATCATCTGAGTTTTTTCATTTGTATGTGATATTCACCTACAGATTATTGAAATTTTCTGTGGGCTAGACCCGATGGGGAGGAAGAGGTCCAGCTGTAATGGTTTTCCAAATTTATATCTATATATATAATATATAGTGCATATATTTTTATTATGAACATCTATGATTCTGTGATTCTATTTTGGTCGTGTTTTTAAGCTGCATTCACTGCGAGTGGAAACAAACTTTTAATTTAGGTGTTGATTTTTGTTCTGTGATTCTCGTGCTTCAAATAGTGCTCTCATTATTTACAATTATAAACATTCCTTTCCTCTAGTGAGTGAGCATGTCACATCCTGGTTACATACACTCGAAACCAGGCTTGCTAGCATGTTCACTTCACATGAAGAGGGTTAATTATGAACTAGACTACAGATCTCAACTACATCAGCAAGCTAAATAGCTGGTGACTGCTGCAATCAGTTAACTGCAAGAAAATGAAACAGGACTTATTTACATTTAGAGTGATGCCTGAGTTCTTAATCACCTCAAAGCATTTAAAAATTAACTTTACTACCAACAGCTCAAGAGGCATAATGAACCCCAGGAGGGAGTTTTCTTCTCTTTCATTTTCATTGAAGCCGTCTATTCATTTACATCAGACTACTCTCACTCCAGTCTGTTTTCCTGCTAAAACCTCGAAAGCTTCCTTATTTCATTTTCTTAAATAACTTGTGGTTCATTTGGTATGCTTCATCATAAATTAGTATTAAGACTGTGCAAGAACTCTTGGCAGCTACCGAAGTGCATGCAGCCTCGAATTCTTTAAAGACGAACAGAAGCCAACAGCTCAGTATGTCTGTGTTTTGTTGGAGATGTATTTATGTATTAAAAAAGGCAACAAAATGCCTTTAATTATCATCTTCACGCTCTCCTGAGCTTTTGCACCTGCACAAGCACAGTTTATGGTTTTACACACGGGCAGACTCATGCTCCAGAAAGGGGGCTGCACTGTGATCAAATAAGCAGCTAACAGCCTGACCAGTAATGACATTTGACAACTGGCAATTTAGAAGATGGAAGCAAAGATATTGAAACTAGTACAAATTCTCCAAGCTTTCCACCATAACTTTGTTTTATCTTGACTCTTATTTGCCCTGAATCCCCTAATAGGAGCAATCCTTTCATAATATACTCAGCCAACCCATTATTTCTATATAGTTTTTTTTTTCCCATCGCTACAAACATGAAGCACTAACACCTCCAAAAGTGGCCTGTTCCCTTGGGAAAGGTCTCAGCTATGAGGGGAAAAAAAACAAGTAATAAAATCTTTTCTTTGGAAGTTTCCCTTCAAGGTTTGAACTGTTTTCCTGGGCTATTTACAGCTGAAGTGAAGGTGATAGTTTTGAGATACAACAGTAATGAAGAGTACAGCAAGGCAGCAAAACTTAATAGGGGGTAAAGCTGAATAGCATAAGCTTTTTTTTCTTTTTATCAATGATTTAATGGATAAATGTAATCTAGGTTTTTATACATCTATTAAGATAAGCAGAAGTGCTAGCAGTGCAGGTTATTATTTTTATTTAATATAGGAGAGAACATACTAGTACTGTGGCAATTTTAGTTAACAGTAGATGAGTAGTTCCAGTAGATATGTCCCTGTCTATGCAGTGAAGCCCTAGGTGTAGTTCGTTTAATGTTTCCCATTGTCTGCTCTTCTAATGAAATTTTAGTCATATATCTAATAAAGCTACAAGTGAATTGTTGTGACAGCTTCTGTGGCCTGTATTTTTACAAGGCAATTAGTTTATGCAACTGCAAATCTCGGGTCACTAATTGTTTAGGCTCCTTCTAGGGTAGTGTCATCAGCCGGAGCTGGGGTGTTATGGTGAACATCTGTAGCTTGTGGGGCTTGAGAGGAACCCTGCCCCAACTGCCTCTCTCTCCCTCCTGCTGGTCCTGGTAGCTCTGCACCCTCTGACCTGCTGGGAAAATTGGGTTGAAGAGCTGATACTTTGGGAAAGTAAGTGGTGTTAGCACTGGTGCAGCCTGGGCTAGTATGGAGCTGGAAATACGGGCCAGGGAAGGGAAGGTAGGGTGTCTTCTTTCCTATCACCTCAATCATGTCAGAGTATGGTCTCAGTAAAGGAAAAAAACCCAAAAGGACTGGTTGCAGCAAAGGGGAAATAAAAGTCTTCATTTAAGTAGCCTAGACACTGGCAGTACCATCGTAAGGAACCTTTGTGAGACCTCATCACTCTCTACAACTCCCTGAAAGGACATTGTAGAGAGGCTGGTGCTGGTCTCTTCTCTCAAGTAATTAGTGACAGTACCAAAGGGAATGGCCTCAAGCTGATACAAGGTAGGTTTAGACTGGACACTAGGAAAAAATTCTTCATGGGAACAGTGGTGAGACATTGGAATGGGCTGCCCTTGGAGGTGGTTGAGTCCCCATCCCTGGATGTGTTTAAGCATCGTTTAGATGTGGTGTTGGGGGACATGGTCTAGGGGTGAACTTGTAGAGTAGGGTTAATGGTTGGACACGATGATCCCAAGGGTCTTTTCCAACCTAAATGATTCTGTGAGTGTTTATTTATGAACTAGCTATGGTTCAGGCTTGTAAATCCTTTTTTTCAGTCAGGAGGGTAAAAATTCTGCTAACAAAATCTCTTTATCTTTTCACTGAGGTGATAAATACTCTGACTGGGAGACAGATGGATTTTTCTGTGTGCTGTCGTGGGGAAAGATGTGACTGCTGATAGCTGTCACCTTGGGGGAGGCTGGTATGGTGTCTACCCACCTGCTGGTGAAGCTTGAGGGATTGTTTCCTTTCTTAGCCTAAAGTTCCATAGTTAATATTACACTTCATCTCTGCAGGAAATTGAATATGACACATGGCAAGGCTGGGGGTTATATTGCTTCAGCTATCTGTTTTGTAGAAGAGCCAGAAAGTTTCTTATAATTATGTAAAACAAAAGGTTGGTGTGCGTATCAGTGTTGAGCATTTTAAAGCTGAGAGACGATTCTCGTGTAGCTTTCTCACGACGGACCACGTTGCCTGTCGGATTTGATGTTCTCTTTCAAAACTAATACCTCGTTTCCTCTTTACATGTCAAATTGTTCTCAACGCCAGGGTTTCTTTAAATAACTTACGTAGACTGCAAGAAGCCAGAGTTTCTAATTAAAAAAACCAACAATAAACCGAACTTAATTTGCTTACAGTCGAGTGAGGGATTTTAGCTCTTTTCTTTCTTACCTGTTTTCCTATGTTATTTCTAACCTATTCCCTTTACATCTATGTGTATTTTTAATATTCCCCTTATAATGAGCCCTGACCAGTTGTAGAAAGGTCTAAAAAGAGGCTCTGTTTTCTTATCCTGCAGTTTCAATGCATTTTGCTGTCGATGGCCATGCAGCGAATCTGCCAAGGCTGAAGTGTCGAGCAGGACCCAATCCTGCATTTCATAGTATGTGAGTGGCCCACTTTCCATTTTCCCTGCAGCGAGTACCACTCCCCTCTGTCATTAGTTACTGGATGAAAGCTCTGAGGAGAGTTTCTCACCTATTATATTCTCCACCTGTTTGTTTTTATAACTTGTTTTCTTCAAAGTTAAATATCTTGGGGTTTTTTTACTAGGAACCATAGTTGTCTCTGGAGTTTACCTCAGTTTTCCTCTGTAAAACCATCTCTAGTTTCATCTTGATTTATATTTACGGAGTGAGAGGAACAGGTCTGTCTGTCAGTTCAGTCAAACTCTTTCTAGACATTTACTCAGTGAAAGGCTTTGATTCAAACCAGTGCATTTTTAAAAGGTTATTTCAGTATCGTTTCGCAGAGGTTAGTTTTTCTGGTTGGCATTGCTTGTAGCCAACGGTGCCTGAACCCCTTTTGATTTAGTTTTAAATGACTCTGGATAGAAATGTTGTCAGGACACGTGCTGAGCAGTATACTACTATTTCCCTCTCCTTTATTTTAGCCCAATCCTTGTAATGTAGTTTTATTGTTTTGACTGGTTGTGACATTGATTTTGAAGGATTTGTAATACACACTAAAACATAAAACACATTCAAAACATGACAAAACTTCTGCAGTAGATGTTTCTTCATAAACATATCCTTTCATTGGCATACACATGTTATTTGACTCTGACTAACAATGGAGATGGTCTGTGTGACTCTATTTGATGGGATATGTAGCAAGAAGTCTTTTGGCTGAATTCAGTGGTGGTTGGTTAGAGACTTTATGCAATATGGTTACTCCACACTCTATTTTCTTAACTGGTTGTTTGTATTTTTCGTCATGTTTTAAAAATGTGGGACAGAATTTAAGGTAGATTTCCAGCCAAGAGAATTAATATCTCCATTGCCTAATACAAAAGCAGCTAAAATTATTCTGGAAGGAGTCTAGCAGGAGTTTGGGATGCAAAAATACTGAAAACATTCCTAACTAGGGAAATTTCCCTCAGTTATTCATTTCCTATTAGCCCGTGACCTTCCTAAAAATGATTTTCTGTGCAGCATGTTCAGACACGATAGTTTTGTAGGAAATTAGTATCAGGTAACAAATTGCTGGGAATGAATTATCCAGTGTGCTAACAGAATTGTTCAGATCCAGGTACTCCTCGGGGCACTGTCAGCAGAAACTGAGCTGAAACTCTAATTCCTGAGTGGTGCCTGGTATTGCAGATTTAGTGTCCTGCTTTACATAGTTTGTACTGAAGGAGCTAGAAAAAGGCTGCCTGGCAGCTGCCTCCTTTGGGAATCCCTGCTAAAATGAAATGTATATTTCATAAGGCCATCCCAGGGAGCAAAATTTTGAGTAAACATACATTTTAAATGAGTAAGCAATTGTCTACTGGGAAACTGTGTATGGAGCTTTATTTTTAGATATATATATATATACACACATCTTTCAGTGTGGGGAATTACACACCTAACCTGCAAATAAATGCTAGTTAATGCAGAACATCCCTCTAAACATGGCCTTGCAAGCTAAATTAGTAAACACTATAGGAAGAATATTCTCTGCATAAGGCCCAGTTTTACTGAAGAGTCAAGGCTTTGCTGCCATAGGAGGATGGTTTATTGACATAAACTCTGCCATGGGTCAGGTTGGGTTTTCCTGCAGAGCCCATTTTAACTGGAGTTAACGTGCAGTGACTCGAAAGTAACAGTATATTTGGAATATTTCTGTATATTGATATGTATTTGTGTGATGCTTCCTGTTGTCATCATTTGACTTGTGTGGCTTTGGTTTAGGTTTCTCTGAGACTGGACACAGAGAATCTTTAATCTGAACGTCTGAGGGGGAGATGTCTATACCTGAGCTAGTTATTCTGGGTTCCTGCCATTACTAGTGGGAGAAGTAGATACTTTTGTAATGTTTCCAGATGGTTTATTTAGATATCTGCTTAGGATGAGATGTCTTAGACCCTGGACTCCCTCATCTCATCTAATGTGTCATCTACATTGACTATGCACAGAGACAAGGATGGCTGGTTCAGATCTAGATGCCTGTGTATGTAGCTGAAGTCACAGAAACCTTACTAAAACTTTTCTTTTTTTTTTTAATTAATATTATTCTTTGGGGAAAAATCTTGCAGTTGCATCTTTAATACTAACAATTTGATAGAAGTTGGTTTGGTTTGCTCTGTTTATGTGGGAAAATTGGACCTGAGGGATAAAGAAACTGTGATGAATTACTCAGTGCTTTTCTCTTTCTTCACTTCCGTAGTCCACAGAGCCATAAATAAAGGCATCTATGTATGTGTGTCTGTATATATATATATATGGCAAAAATCTTTAGGACGAGTTGAACAGAGTGATTTCTTTGTAGCTTTTATACACTGCAACTCAAGCTTGCTGCGATCATACCTTTTCTGAACTGACTGCATCAGTCTAAAAGAATAGATTGTTGAGTATGCCAAAGAATAAAAATAAAATCAAGTAAAAAGAGTGGCTTCAGGTCTGCACCTTTCATCCTTTTAAATCCTCTTGCATTTTCAGAAAGCGCTCAGATCTTACCTGCTGCCTACAAAAAAAAAGACACATTAAAATTAGCAGCACTCGAAGACAAGTTAGAGGAGCTTTGCTAAGATTTTAAGGTACATAGCACATCTTGTGCTCCAAAGTACATATAAAATTGCTTTGCATGTCACAGGGTGGGGTGATCTGATTCTCTCTTAATAAGTCTTAGTAATTGTACCTCATCTGTATATATGAGGGCTCTTATTAACAATTAGAGGCATATATGTTTCCAAATGTATTAATTCCCCTTTGTCCTTGCCTTGCACTGCTCTGTGAGTAGGAAAACAGGTCACTTGAGAATTAGATGCAGTCAAGAACATGATCTGACAGGACTGTGTTTAGTCCATCTTTCACCTAGGAAGAATTACTGCAAAGGGGTTCCTCTCCTATGTGCCATGTGCACTCTGCATGTCCTCACCACTGCCTTCCCTGCAAGGGCTTTGTGTAGCAGGTCCTGGTTGCAATTTGGTGAGGAATCAAAAGTGAAGGGGGCAGCTAAAGGAAAAACACGCAGAAAAGATTTCACAGTGCCTCGAAGTGAGGAGGTTTTCTCAGGTGGATAAGGGATGCAGGTCCCTGGAGTTCACTGGACTCAATTCTAAATAGTTTTCATGTAGAAAAAAAATCCCGCTTGCTCACACACTGCAAAAAAACTACTATAAATATATTTGTGATTGTTAGTGTATTTTTTCCAAGCACTTGTATAAATGGTGTATTAAGGAGGTATGAGGGGTAGCTGTAAGTAAACACTGATACATTCATTCCGACCACTATGTGTTGCGTAAAATTCCCATTGAACTTGATGTATGCAATACAATTTCTATATACCTATATATTTAATTATTTTTCCTGTACAGAAACTACCTAAATGTAACATTTTTAACAATAAAGAACCCATGTAGGTCACGAGACGTTAGATCTCCTCTTTTCCCTTCCAACATCTTTTATTTCTGAGCAACATGGCAGTTAACAGGAGACCACAAGAGCCTTTATAAAATGTACACTTCAGCTAACAACAACAAAAAAAGATGATGAAATTTCTGATCAGTGCTCTGAGGGACTGTTTTTGCATTGATATTGCATTGCAAATGATAGGCTACAGCGTAACTTCACAAAGAGGTGTCTGCTCACTTCCAGCTGATGGTGTCAAAAGTAAGTTTCGGTGGTAGCATTCTGAATTGTTAATTGTACTGCTGTTGCGTGTTGACATCCTCCACCTAAATATTTATGAGGGAATGGGTTGTACAGCACGCTACATTGGGTGCCCTGCAATATGGCCACGTTAGCAAGAGTCACCTGGATTGTTTACATGCTCCTGGAGACAGCGGCAGTGCTTGGGAGTGGGAAGTCTGAGCCCCTGGATCCTGAGGGTTTATCTCTTGCTCATTTTCGGCGTCTCGTTCTCTCTCTGCAGATCAAACATTCCCTGAAGTGTGGTAGGAGGCAGGAAGAATGACACTTGCTAATTTGAATTTCAGAAAGCACCTAAACCACATTCAGATCTCCAGGTAAGTGTCTGTGAGCCACTTGGCTTTGACACTTGTTAAAACTTAATCACATATCTTACTGGTGCCAAGGTACTGTACGCAGACTGAAGAGAGGAGTCTGCATGTGCTGTGTTTGTGGGGGAGGGAACGCTTGATTTGTTTATACAGATGATGTGCAGTGAAAACAGCATCGTTCTGGAAAATGTGAGATCAGCTTATGAAAAAAAGGTGGAGAGGTTTAGCAGCAGCCGAAAACCTTAAACTACAGGTGTCCTGATGGAGTTGCTCTATGCGAGATCGCAAGAAGGAAACACCTGGGAACATGTAATTTGCTAATTTAGATCAGGCTTTATTTTTGTGTGTTTGTTCTCTTCCTCTTCCTCCTAATGACTTTTTAAAAATACCCTCAGGCATGTCATGGGCTATATCAAAGTCCTTTCTATAAGCAGTAACTGTCAAATGTAAAGGGGAAGAAAAACAAATAGCGTATTCTAAATGCCAATGGTAACTAAACAGGTTCTCTGAAGTTCTGGGTATCTCCAGAGAAGTCTGGAACAAGTTATCTATACTGTGAAACTCAGTATTAACCATGGACAGGGTTTATTTATTGACCAGTGGCTTGAAATGAAGTCATTTGCTTTAGAAGCCTCATCGTATTTACTAGGCTGAAGACTGCAAAATCATAGAATTGTGGAATGGTAGGGGTTGGAAGGGGCCTCTGGAGATCATCGAGTCCAACCCATCTGCCAGAGCAGGATGGATGTTTCCTGTTCTTTCACTTAAATTTGAAAACACATCCATTTCAGTCAGAAATGGGCTTTTTCTTTTTGGAGGTATTAGAGCCATTGAGTTTTGAACGCTTTTGAAGCCTGAACGCTTATGGGAGGTTTGTTGTGCATGGTCTTGCTCAAGCATCGCTTATGCTAGAAGTGCTGTGCTGAGATAACCACCGATGCTGATGCTGATGCACGACTGACTCACTATCTACTTTAGATACCAGACTGAGATACAAACTGGTTCGCCAAAATTTAGGAGCCTGTGTTCCCCATAGACCCGGTGGAAAGGGATGGGCACCTCTGAAGGATGACTTGTGCAAGCTGTCAAGGGGGGGATGGTATGAATATGCCCTGAAGCCTAAATATATCTGATAAACAATATTTCTATCAGTTTCATGGCAGATTTACTAATAGTAAAGTCAGCTGGTGTATTTTATGCTCATGTAAATATGGCTTAATGCCATAAGGAAGAGATCCCAGGGTCCCTAAGTGAGGGGGCTTTATGGGGCGTGGGACACAGTGGCAGTTATCAGTGTGCACGTGTTTGGTGAGGGGGGGGAAACAGACAGCTAAGTGCTGTGCGATGCAGGTACTGGAGATGCTGCCTGGCACTGCTGAACACAGCAGAGGTGTGTGATCCCTTAAACACGCTTTCCATCAACTGATTAAATCATAGAAGCATAGAATGGTAGGGGCTGGAAGGAACCACTTGAGATCATACAGTCCAACCCCCCTGCCAGAGCAGGGTCACCCAGGGCAGCCCACACAGGAACAGAGCCAGGGGGGGCTGGAAAGTCTCCAGAGCAGGAGACTCCACAGCCTCTCTGGGCAGCCTGGGCCAGGCTCTGGCACTCTCACAGTGACAAAGTTTTTCCTCATGTTGAGGTGGAATTTCCTGTGTTTTACCTTGCTACTACACTTCTCATCCTATCCCAGGGCACCACTGAAAAGAGACTGACCCCTTTTACTTGACCCCCACCCTTCAGATCTTTGTAAACATTCACAAGATCCCCTCTCAGGCTTCTCTTCTCCAGGCTAAACAGCCCCAGGTCTCTCAGCCTTTCCTCACCGGAGAGATGTTCCAGTCCCTTCATCATCCTCATAGCCTTCATTGGACTCTCTCCAGTATTTCCCTGTCCCTTTTCTTTTGACCTGGGGAGTCCAGAACTGGACACAATACTCCAGATGTTGTCTCACTAGGTCAGAGTCGAGGGGGAGGAGAACCTCCCTGGACCTGCTGGCCAGTCCTGTTACATCCCATGTACTTTCTGGAACAGGAGGATGCAAAAGCTCTTTAACAGTCTTGAACCATGTAAAATATTGTTAGTAAGTATAGTGACTTTTTCTAGGATGTTCAAAAGTAAACCAAAAAGCGTGCAAGAAGAGGACACTTTGTTCTCCATATTCTTGTTGGACAGTAGAGCAAAACATGTGCTTAAGCTGTAGCAGAGAAGATCCAAGGACAATATTTCTAAGGAGCACTGACAGAGGCTGTGAACTTGTCATCCTCAAGAATCTACTCTGGCAAAACATGTCCACTTGTGTCTGCTGTGGGCGCTGGCAGGGAGGTTCTGGTGTCAGCGGTCGAGGTGGCACCTGCTGCCAGCTCCTGAGCCATCACCTGGAGATGGCTTCCTAAAGAGCGCAGTGTTCTCACACCAAGTTCTGGCACCAAGACTCCTCTGTTCCTGTGGTCTCAGCCTTCCCTGACAAGCAGGGAGGAGCGAGGCAGCTTCTGTCAGCAGAGCGATCCGGGAGTTGCGCTCACTGCCAATTATTCAGACAGCCGTCAGGAAGGCCTTGTTTACCAGAAGGGTTTTCTTCAGCCTTTTCCCACCTCGGAATGGAGCGTGATCCTTTTCACGTGTGTCGTGAGGACTATTTATAGCTGGAGGGGGAGAAATGCTCTTGCAGCAGAACGGGTGCCGTCATTCGATGTGATGTGCGATTCCTCCCCCACCCCAGGCGTGACGAACGCGAGCTGTGATAGACATTTTGTCAGTAAACACAGTCATAGTGATTAATTCTCATGGTCTTTTACGCTGTTAATAAAGTGAAGAGGTATTGCTTGACAGGTACAGTAAAGGGCTGAGGAATCATAGAATCACTGAATGGTAGGGATGGGAAGGGACCTCTGGAGATTCTCGAGTCCAATCCCCCTGCCAGAGCAGGGTCACCCAGGGCAGCCCACACAGGAACAGATCAAGGGGGGGTTTGAAAGGGTGTTTCTGAATCACTGTTACCCTTTCTATGGACACATCATTTTGCCTTTTTGTGCTTGGTGAAGTCTCCATCTTCCTGGAAGTAGTGAATAAAGATAGATGCAGGTCAGGAAGTTCTGGAGATAAGAATGTCATCTGCACTGTGCAGTATTAGTGTCCTTTTTCCATGGTTCCACATGTGTATTTTGGAGAAGGCAATGTGTTACTATTTTTCAGTCTATCAATGCACACATAGCACTTTCTGGCATTCCCAAAAATGCAGTCTTGTTCTCAGTGCAAAAACTGGGATTTAAGAAACTTACGGTGCAAATGTTTCTTGCCATGAGGGAAAGTTGGCAGTAGATGATGTGGAGCTACTTCAATGGAGCTTGGAAAAGATGTGACACCACCCCCTCTGTCTTCTGGGTATGTGTCCCACGTCCAAATAAGGGAGAATGGAGCCTAATTCCTTAGCTCCATGGATCACCAATCACATCACATCGTGATCTATGGATCAAAACTGAGGCCAGGAGGGCAGGAAGCCCTCTTTCTGCCTTCCCTCCCATCTGAAGTTTCTTTCTCCCCTTTGATACAGAGTGCCTGTATTCCCAGTGGGGCAGCAATGACCCTTTTGACAAGGTCCTATGCAAAGACAGCAGGAGATGGAGGCCCAGCACCTTGCCTGTGGCACCCTGTTGACATGCTACCTGCAGCTTTGCCCTAAAGGAACTTCCAACCCAATACAGTCTACGATTCTGTGATGATTCTTGCTGACAAACCTTTATTTATACAGGGTGTTGTAATCCTGGTTTACAAATAGGGTGGTTGAGATAGTTGGACATGATAGCTGAACCTCCATGCCCAGTGCCTTGTTGAAGACATCATCAGGGCTAACTGTCCTGACTGTCCACCCTCCCTCGTCTCGCAGCACCTTATCCTTCCTTCATGCAAAGGCACAGCCTCTACTTGCATGTTCAGACAACATCAGCACTTGGGAAGCAGTAGGGACAGCTGACAGTCACGGGCTCTGCATCTGGCCATGACCCTGGTTTCTTCCCTTATCCCCTCCACTTGCTATGAGACCCTGTGTCATATGTGGGGTTGCATGGTAGGCTCATAACATCTTCACAGTGTAGAGAAATAGGAGGCTGAGTGAAAGATGACTTACTGCATGCCACAAAACCCGTGGCTCAGTTATTTGTGCATGTCCATAGAAGGTACAGCTAGATGTGCTGGGAGTGACCCAAACACCTTGGGTGTGGAGCACACAGGCTAAACAGGACACTCTCATGAGCTTTCTGTCTGAGCAGCGTAGACATAGGCACTGCCTAAAAAAAAAAATCACAGTTCCATTTTTATCTCGGTGGCAGAAGACAAAATTCAAACTGAATCCACCTCTGGATATCCTTAAGTTGCTTCCAGACAGGAGACTAAACTTAGCTGAGCTGAACGTGAAATCTGAAGCCACATCTGAATTTTCTAGTTAGAAAAAAAAAAGAAGAAAAAACAAAACTCAGAACATCTTATTTAAAATAGGAAAGGTGTGGTGTGTATTTGTGAAGGTTTCAGGCTGCAAACCAGTCTTTTGAGCAGAAAGGCTCCAGGTATGCAGTTCGGAGACCAGCAGGCATGTGCTTCTTGAATCCATCTGCCCACCTGAGCAAAACCTGCATTCACAGCGTGAAGGTCTGCTATCTACACCGTGTGTATGGCAGGGTGCATATAGGATTTGAGTGGAATGTTAGTCATGACTGGACAAAATAAAGACAAATTATAGGGGAAAAAAATGTTGAAAGGAAAGGAAATGGCATTCAGGAGGGTGAGGAAGACAAGCAGCAGAGGGACAGCCTAATGATGTGACAGACCCAGAGGCAGCTCTAAAGCTCCAACACAATTATTCCTGGCCCCTGTCGTCTTAGCTGCTTTGGCACGTGGTCCAGTAACTGGGAACAGGGAATAATGATCAGAGCAGCAGTAGGTTGTGGTTTTGTACAGCTCACCACACGCTTTCTCTTTCCTGTCAGAAAGTATGTGTATTTAAAAATAACTTAAAAAAACCTCTCTCAAATATTATTTTTGATGACACTGATTTTGGAGAAATTCTGTCAATGAACTAATAAAAAAACCCCCTCTCTAAAAGATTCTTTTCTCATAGTGCTACATTGTCTGAGGAGAAAATGAGTCCCTAGGAGCTCACTTATATTAGAAAAGATATAGATACATAGATTTGTTCTAAGTACAAGGATCCATATTGACGAGTGTTATCTTGTGAATGCATTTTCTAGTGTACCATCTACACATGTGAGTAAAGTTGTGTGAATGACTGGGTGATTTTTATAAGTGCACAGCAACAGGGACAGGTTTGTCCTGCTTTTAACAGCAGTTATGCTTTGCTAACCCACCTTATTTTCAAGAATAGGAAACGTGTTTTATGAAAGAGAAGGACTTTCAGACATAGTTCTGACTAGTGAGAGTAAGCTCAGCGCATTCTCTTCTCACTCTTCCTGGACTTGGTCCTCTCCAGCTTTGTGTGCAGGATTTCTATCGACCTCGGTGGTTATTTTCTCCACTCAGATAGAGATGTCTGTTTAAACATCACATACTTAATTAAACATCATTATATTTTTCCTCTCACAAACATCAAGGTAAGAAGTGACAAAGGCTTGGAGGCTACAACAAAGCAAGGATTCTAGTTGTGTCAGTGAGATCAGGAACCACTTTTCCTCTTACTGGACCAAGATATAATTTACATTAATACTCCTCTAACTTTTTCAGAGAGATGAAATATCCAGACTGATTAAAGACTCACCTCCATATAGTATGCTGATAAGTATATTAAGGCTATAGGTTTGTCAGTATTCGTGCTGTTATGATGTAAATATCAACACATAAAGAACGACCTCCTGAAAGATTCAGAGCAGGAAAGGAAGTGATAAGAACAGATACTTATGAAGTAATGGACTTATCAGATCTAAGAGCTGCAGCAGACAGGAATTGATTTTTATTTTATTTACTTTTTAATGTGAAGAAACAGAAAACTGTTGAGCATACAGCAGCTGATGCAATATGGACTGCTCTACCAAGACATTCACGTTTTGTGGGTGCAATTGGTAATTAAACTTCTTTTTTTTTTTTTTTTTGAACAATAAAATATTTGGGCAGAAATTAGAGGTCTACTGTGAAAAATCTGTGAGAAGCATGTATATCTTTCATTCCACTGTTCCAGTCCCTAGCAGCCTGCCCAGTTAAAGGGATTTTGAATCCTTGTTTATGGCAATCATTTTACTTTCATATTTGATTTATGTTATAATGCCCTTAATCTCTATACATGCTTAGCACCACAGTCTATGCAATAGGCAAAGGGTAAAATGCAGACTGATTGATAATAACACTTTTTATACAGTATTTACGAGATCCACAGGGAACCAATCCTCACTGGTTTACTTACTCCTCCTTAAAATTTCTAACAAGCAGGAAAAATCTTTGTAGGTCTGTTACTCATTGCTTGGTCTTTCACACTGAAATATTTCTCCCACCTCTAACCAAATTCCTCCATATTGCAATTTTTTCTCTTTTTCAAAGGTTATGGAAAATAATTCATTATCTTCTTTCATGAAGAATCTTTCTGAACATTTGAAAACTGTTACCAAATCCCCTCCTAGTCTTCTCCTTCACAGATTAAGCAAGGCCAGTTCTTGCAAAGTCTTATGCTAGATTACTTTTTGGTTTGGTTTTGTTTTTTCTTTGGAAGTTCACTCTTATTTCTGGTTCTGGGCCTTTCCCCAGCTGGTCTATGGGTTCCTTGACATGTGCAAACCTGCAGTGGTTACAGGGATCCAGCTAAATGATTACTAACTATGAGAGTGGCAGGATAGTACATAAACCATACTATCTCTAACCCATTCTGATTGCTTCTTATGCAATGGTGTGATCTTATTGCTTGTTTGTGCCCCATTCTGTTAGGTTCTTTTCTACACTGTGCTTGTCTCACCAGTCATTCTCCAGCTTCTATTTGTGCAAATAATTTTCCTTGTGCATGTGAATTCATTTAATTGTTTAGCTGAATGCAGATTTTTACTCTTCACCAAGGTAATTCAAAATACGCATTCTGCACTCTGAAAGGTTTGAAGCCTTTTTAATGTAATTTTCAAATGCAAAAAGCATCTCTCTACCATTTCATTAACGCATATGTCATACAGACAGACTTTCGCAGGAGCTGACCTATTACATGTTGCTCATTTGCAAATGACTCGTTGATAACTGTTATTTGAATAGGATTTCCCAACTAGCTTTTTAACTACCTTAACTCTACTTGTCTATGGGAATGTCTTGTGAGATTTCAAAATATAAAATCCAGATCCATAAAAGTATACATTCTCCTCTGTCCTGAAAACTTGTTATTTGACACAGAAATATATTTGTTCTGACATGATTTATTTATTAAAAAAATCTTCTTGGCTCTTGCTTCCTGTTCATATTCCAGATTCTCAGAGATAGACCTTTTTGTTATTTGTTCTGATATTTTTTCTGTCGATTGAAGTTAGGCTCTCTTCTCCTGTTTTGATGTTTTAAAAGTAAGTAAATGTTTGCCCTTTCTAGTCTTCTGGAATCTGTACTCCTCAAGTTGCTAAAGATAATTGCTGATGGCTCCAAAAACTGTTTTCTGTGTTCTCAGTGCTGAATTGCATCAGACCTCTCATCAACTTCAAAACTGCTACGTTATCTATGTAGATTCCACTATTATTTTTCCCTTTTTCTAGCCTGATCTTCACCCTTCTATTTATGATTTATTGGGATTGGCTATGACATTAAAACTGATCTTTTAAGGAGAGGCTGAAGTAAAAAGATCATTCAACACTTTCAAGATATAGTGATAATGCTGTAACTACGATAGCCTAACTACACAGCCAAGTATCAGCAAGGAAAGGTTGTGGGGAAAAGACGATCTCTTTTTTAATCTGATGGAATAAGCTGGCAAATAGATCTGTATTTGCCTCAGGAGCTGGGTTTGTGTTCCTGAAGACTTAATCTATTTCTCCTTTGTAACTAAATTAGTCAGTCTAATAAAAGATATCACTTTGCTTCCCAAATTCTGTCTCAGAGTCAACACTTTAGCCAACTTGCTAGTAATTAAGTACATTTTGTTGTTAACTATTACCTTCTTCAAGTTTTCTCGTGTTAATAGTGCACTCCAAAGTCTTTTCTCATGATGCTTTAGTTCCCTTTTGAATTTTGTCACAGGCATGTTCCTGAGCCCAGTTTTTCTCCTGTGGATTTGTGCTATCCTTTTATACTGGCCTTCAGTAATTTCTGCTCCTTTACTTAGTTAATTTGATTGTGCAATTTTTATGTGTCTTTCTTGGTATTAGATCACTGAGGAATGGATGATTTGGCCAGGGCAGTGTCCTAGAACACTTCATGCCTTTTCTTCAGATGGAGGTACCTGGTGTGGTATAGATGTTAGTGGCTGTGCCTAGTGCAGGTTGAGCTCCTCAGTTGAAGCTAAGGATGCTGATGATCTCTCTTTCAATGTAAATACTTCTGTTTCCCTGTAAAGTAATACTAAAATAACAGAGAATAATATAGCAAACTACCTGAAGTTGCCTGTAGGCAACTTATTGGTTCTCTAGTTTTTTTCCTTTTCTATATTAAACGTGAAGAAGGACTAAAAAAATTGGCCTCAACATGTTAATGACATCAAACTAGTACGTGCGTGAACTTTGAGGCGTACTTGTAGCTGAACCTGATCGGGTTCTTTCTTTGTTGTTGTTGTTTGTCTATAGAATTATGAATTTGGTGACGGTGGAAAAGTGTGTTATGGAGATGGATCATTTGATAGATACGTGTCATAAAATTATCCTCTGTGTGCGTTTGACTACGACCTCTAGGTTCAGCATTACTGAGGGTATCATAAGCAAGGGCAGAGAGTAACATGGAGAATCACAGGGTGCTTCTGAGCAGCTGTCATGCTTCTTTGCTGAAGTGGCAGCTCTTCAGCTGTGTGTGAGATACAGAGCTTTATTACAAAGATGACATTTTAGTACACACTTGCCTTCCCAAGGGTAACTGGACACTTAGGTACATCGGGCGAGTTTGAATCCCCCCTTTTGTTTTGATCAGACCTGACTGTGATCTAAATACCGGTGTATACTGCTGGAACCTCAACAATCCAAAAAGTAGTTTGTTAAAAAAAAAGAAAGACCCTGTGTATCTGTACATATGAATATGGAACTTTACATATGTATGTAAACATGTGATCTTTAGACATTCTTTTGAAGTTAGCAAAGTATTCCACAAATAGGAATCAGAGTGCAAAGTATGTGTCAACAGTTCCAATTATTTATGAATCCTGAGGGACTTGCTACCAGTAATCTCTGTCCATTGTGTTGGTTCTCTCCTGCTGCCCCTCCAAGCTTGGACATCTCTCCTTACTCTTACACGTGGGTGGAGAAAGAGGGTTGTATTTCCATTGGTTTGTGTATCCAGCTCTGCTCTTCTTTTCCTCTTTCTCTTTCCAAATTTAACCTCAAATGCTCTTCTTGTGTTCTCTTTCCAAATGTAACTTCAAATCCTCTTGTGCTCAGTCAGTGCTGATTTCTTGGTGAAGCACTGGATGTCAAGATTGCACGGTATACATATAAGGGATTACATATTAAATGTTTATTGTAACATACCCAAACAACTCAGTCCTTGAGGTAGGGCTCAGCGTAGAATCAGCAGTAACAGCTCGGAAGGTGTTAACATACTCACTGGGCTTTACAAGGTAGTGTCTGCTGAGATTGGCTCTAAATAGACACCGTATTCTGCCCACAACTTGAACTTGTTCATCCTTGACTTCACGCTTGATAAACAAGGTATAAAATATATATTAGGAACGGGAGCACAATTCAATCCACTGCAAACATAGATCACTAGAGAGAATAAATCATAACCCAACCAACTACACTTTTCTCCTGCTTCCTCTCCAAGCTCAATTAAAACTCAACATGTTTTTTCTTCTCCCTAGTTGCCTTTTATCTGCTCCCCTTCTCGTGTTTCCATGTCCTTCCCCCCATCCTTTTCTTTATCTGATGAGGCTAGTGCTGTACGATAATGAGGTAATTCCAGGTAGTGTTGGAAGTCCCAGACACCTGGATGATATATATTTTTTTTCTATCCCAGACAGGGTCAGATAAGACCTGATTACCCTTGGGTATTCCAGTGGTGTATGTTCCGGTTAAGTTAGTCCTTCTGGGACCCAATAAAGTTTCTGTGTACTGCAAAATATGCAAATGTCCATCTTTATATACAGTGATTTTGGTCTGGAAATTCAGATCTGGATGAATGACTAGGAAATAGCCTAGATGTGTAATGAACAGAAGTGTTTTAGGTTTGTCTTCCATCCCATGCAACACTTTACAGATGTCTAACCCCCGGCTCTCTTTCCTGGCATGGATCCAGTTCCGATTTGGCACTGACTCACTCTCCATATGCAGTGAATACTCCCAGTCTAGTGAATTTTTAAATACAACTGCTTTGCATGCACCGTGTAAATAAAATATCAACTCCCCCAGCCCCCAAACTCAACCTTCCCCCAACAAAATTCTGCAAAAAAACCTCTTCCCAAGACTAATTGTTTCAGCAGAGTCTAATCTAAATTAGTTCTCAAAGTAGTTTCCATATTTTTTTTTTTTCTAGTTTTATGTAGCCATCAGAATTGCATGATTATTTCTTAAAACATGGGATTAGTTTAGATTCAATAAAGCAATTATAACCAGCAGAGGGATTAACAATTTGAGAGACCTCCAAAAAGGCTAATTACAGGGCCAGTGATTTAGCTGACTGTGTGATGATTCGACTCAGATTCACTTTTCTTAAGCTTTTGTGGACTTGCTCTTCTCCCTGGTGCTTTAACAGCAAGCTTGCATGCAAATACTTGTTTCTCTGTGAGGCCTGTGCTGCTTTGGGCCAAAATTGATTGCTGAAGTTACATGACTGAAATGCCTCAGGTAACAAAAAAAAAAAGAAAATTACTAAAAAGGAAAAACATTCTAAAGTGGGCTGCCTGACAGTCACTAATGCTCCCAGGATGGAAGAGGTTCTGCAAATAAGGTCAATAGAATTAACACTCAATTACCCCTTAAATATCAAAGAGGATGCCAGGTATAGTTATATATATATCTTATAAAATATAGATATATTATATAATATATATACAAATATTCTTCTGAGAACATTTGGGGATGATCATAACTGCAAGCCACCTGCTACATGAGCACTGTGTGGTTAGATGCTTTTTCTTCCTTAGAGTAACTGCTCATCAGATGAAATTATGAGTTCCCTAGTTATATTTCGCACTGTTTAAGAGTATGGATGGCCATATACTGCATGAAGTCCCTTCTTTCTTTTTTTTTTTTTGGTTAGGTTCTCCCTGCTGACATAAACTGTGACTGCTCCACTGGAGCTGGTGGAGTCCTGAGGGTTTACACCGGCTGAGGTGATGCTTGTTTACACAGTCGATCCATAAACGTGGAGGCAATGTAAATCCATTTGTGTGGAGATTCAGTAAGCAGTTTAAATTCATTTAATGAGCATCAAGATAGATACCGTCACTCTTGTTTCTGTGAAACACGGTGGTTTAGGTTCTGACACAAAGCCTGTTGAAATCAAGGAGGTTTTCACTTAACCTCAGGGGGCTTTGGCTCAGAACCACAGTCCAACCGTTGTGAAATACACAATTTCTTTCTAGCCTTTTGTAAAATTGATTCCAGCGGCATTTTCCCTCATTTAGTCCCTAAATCTGTTTGGCATCCCATATTTTCTCTGTGAAGAAAGAAAATCAAATGGGAGAAAGCAGGATTGCAACGTGTCTCTGAAGGAGCTGTCACATGGTCAGTCGTTCATCCATTTATTAGCTCAGCAGTACAAAAACTGACTCATCTGTTTCCCTTTTTTCAATGTTCATTGTCCTCTCACCACCCTCAGACCTTCCTATGAGCCCCAGGAAGTAACTGGTATTAAAGACCTTTCAAAATGGGAAGAAAAAATTAGTGGGTTGGTGTTTTTGTTGTTTGGGGATTTTTTTGTGATTGTCCAGTTTATTCCCTAAGTCTCAATGGTGGTGTGCAATCTGAAATTTGACTTTTTCAAATTGGGTTTGAAGAATGAAATCACAGCAGAAACCCCTTTCTTTACATTTTTGTTCATGTGCTTTGTGGCTTGCGATCGTACAGTATCTGGGAGGTCAATTAGGCAGCGTGTAATTGGCAGGTTCCCGAGTTAAATAGCTGGGATGGGATCATATACTTAAAATAGCTTTAAAAGGAAACCCGTAGACAAGACAATCAGTCAGACAATCTTTTCAGGCGCTTGGAAAGCCCCTGTTTTCCTAAACACTTGCCCTGTAAATGATCTGCAAGTCTTGCACGTAAAGTAGTTTAATATAAAAGCTCGCTTGGAGGCAGTTAACATGCAAACATACCCCTTGATTTAATATGTAAGAGGCATTTTTGAAGTTCTTTTTTTTGGTTTTTCTTTTTTTTTTTCTTTTTTTTTTTCTCAGAAATATTGTTGTTGCTCATTATGTGTGACATCACTTCCCCTGACCTAGCGATATGTGTACTCTCTGTGCTCTGATTTTTTACCTTTGAGATCAAAGCCTCATTTCTTCTGAATTCAAGCCCACTTCTCCTTTAGCTCTGTTCATTTCCAATATCTAGAGGAAAAAATTACCAACAAAGCGAAGGAAAAAAGACAAAAAAAAAATAATAAAAAAATTCCTGTCTTTCCCTGTTGCTACACTCTGCAATTTGTCAGGTTGAATAAAACTCCCCTGTTTTCTTGCTGCTATACTGTGGTAGAAATCTCAGTTCTGAAGCCTGTGTGTGCCAGGAAAAATAGGAAAGAATGTCTTGCTTTTCTGTTCTTCAAAGAGTGACCCTGCATAGTGTACAATTGTCCATTTTTATTGCCACATTTACAAAAATCAGGCTTTTAAGGTGAGAACTTCAGGAGTGAAGAATAGCTTTTAAGTGCTCCAACATTTCAGCTTAAGACAGCTTATAGAGTCCCTGTTATCACAAAGAGCCTAATAGATCTGTAAATAGGCTGTAAAAATGGAGCAACAGTTTTTACTTTGGCTACTTTACCCCCCATTTTACAAAGCTGGAAAACTT
This sequence comes from Todiramphus chloris collaris, assembly GCA_025345505.1. Lineage (NCBI taxonomy): Eukaryota > Metazoa > Chordata > Aves > Coraciiformes > Alcedinidae > Todiramphus > Todiramphus chloris. The sequence continues at coordinate 3,064,028 of JANVCC010000048.1, read as the reverse complement.
GAGCACTCTTTTCCCTTTGTATGGCAGCTCACTAGTTGGAGCTTTTGCCCAGCATGTGAAAAAACACAGTTTAGTGCCTTAGTTCCGTGGATTTAATTCCAAGTTTCTTACCTTTGAAGAAAGTGCCCTGTTGTTGCTCTAGTCTGAAGAGAAGCTACCCTCCATCCTGTCTTTTCAAGCTCTTCTACTGAATAAAAACCACTCCTGGGCCCACTGAGCTAGAGGAGGGTTGGATGCTCCCTCAACAAGTCACCCACCTGAAAGTTCACTCTTACGAGTTCTCCTCTGGGGCTCGGAAGGGTGGCTTGGAATCATCACCAGCAGGAAGGGGTAAATTGGACCAGCACTGTCCCAGATCCAGGGAGTGCTCTGCCTACAATGCGGTATCTTCTGTATGATGCCATGGAGTGCTCCTCATGAGAAAGTCTTGTAGTTTTTTATCCTGATCTGGAGCTCATAAAACCCCAGAGAAGGGTGTGATTTAGTGATGGCATCTCCTTGCTCTGAGCATTTCCTATCACAGAGTGTTCAGAGTTGAAGGGACCTTGAAAGATCATCTAGTCCAACCTCCCTACCTAGAGCAGGTCACATAGAAACCCATCCAGGCAGCCCTTAAATGTCTCCAGAGAAGGAGACTCCACAACCCTTCTGGGCAGCCTGTTCCAGTGCCAGCTATCTCTGAGCAGATCCTCCTCAGTATGCTGCTGGTTTTATGGCGATTTCTCACTGTCTGGAAGGGACTTTAAAGATCACGGAGTTGTAACCCCCCTGCCTTGGGCAGGGACATCTCCCACTAGACCAGGTTGCTCAAAGACCCATCCAACCTGATCTTGAATGCTTCCACGGATGGAGCATCCACGACCTCTTCTAGTGTCTCACCACTCTCACAGTAAAGAATTTCTTCAAAATATCTAATCTAAATCAACCCTTTTTTTGTTCAAAACCATTGTCCCGTGTCCTATCACTACATTTCCCGATAGAGTCCCTTCCCATATTTCCTGTAGGCCCCCTTTAAGTACTGGAAAGATGATGCAAGCTCTTCTTGAGCCTTCTCTTCTCCAGGCTAAACAAGGACAACTGTCTCAGCCTTTCCTCATAGTGAAGGTGTTTCAGCCACCTGATCATCTTTGTGGGCCTCCTCTGGACCTGCTCAAGTAAGTCCATGTCATTCTTGCACTGGGGGCCCCAGAGCTGGACACAGTACTCCAGGTGGGATCTCGCTAGAGTGGAGTAGGGGAGCAGAATCACCTCCCTTGACTTACTGGCCACACTTCTTTTGATGCAGCCCAGGATGTGATTGGCTTTCTGGGCTGTGAACGCACATTGCTGGGTCATAGTCAGGTTTCCATCCACCAGTATCCCCAAGTCCTTCTTTACAGGGCTGCTCTCGATCCACTCACCAGCCAGTCTGTATTTGTGCTTGGGACTGCAAGACCTTGTTGAACTTTAAGAGGCTTGCACGTATATATCACCTAATCTAGCTATGCATATCTAATAGTTACCTATATATTCAGTCTTCAGTAGAGGAAGATTCTGAATCTCTAGTTGCCAAATGCTGAGAGAACATATCAAAGGATTATTCTTGTACTTGATCTGTTTCTCATACTCTTTTCCTAAGCAGCTCATTTGCTCTTTGTGACCCTCTGTTCTCCATGGTGTGCTGTTTAAAGAAAAGTCAGGTAAGAGCAGGTTCCAGGTGCAGCATGGTGGGACACCATGAGAAGAAGCCAGCACAGACTGCACCTACCAATATTGCGAAGACCTATCTTTAGAAAAGACATAGAAAATCCACAGATTGGGCAGGCATTAAGGAGAACTGAGTATGAAGGGATTGTGGCATTAGAGAGTGTGGCATTGAGACATAGAGTTACTCTCCTGCTTACAAGTTGACTGTACTCTCTGAATAATAAGTAGATGAATGAAGAAAGATTTGTCTCCAATAAGTGTTTGGTTAAAGAGCTGGTTAGGTGTAAGTTTAAACTTTTCTAACCAACATATCAAAGCACATCACGCTTGAGACCTTTCCTGAAATTAAAATTTGTCAAACTGCTACTTTTGAGACAAGAGGAGCCGGAGTATCGTGTCAATATCTATGGTATCTCTGTATTTCTCGCTTTGCAGTTTAAAGTCATATTGTGATATACCCAGCATCAGGCCTAGGACAACTTTCTGTGTGGTACAGAATGAGTTGGGAAGATCCCAGAGTACTACAAGGAGTTCTACAAAGAGTTATAAACTGTGTCAGGCAAAACATCCAAGAAGCTCAACGTTAAGTGTTCCCCTACCCTTCCTCATTCAATAAACCATCTTATGAGATAGATAGTACTCATTTCCAAAAGACTGTCAGGAAAATATGCACGTGGCTTCCTCTGTAACCTGAGGACTGGCATAATCTTAGTGAGAAATTGTTCCATTTCCTGTAGAAGATTACATACATGAGGTTGCAGAGACCTTAGTGGGAGGGAAATTCCCAGCTGTCCAACAGACTTCAGAAAGGGTAAAGAAAAAGAGAGCTGGGTGGGCAATTTCTGGTTGGCTTTAGTTGATTTTTTTTTTTTCTTGTTCTGATTAGAAGAGAAGATGATACTGTTGAAGACAAACATGAAACATATAAAGATTACGAGTAGTTTTCCATAACTGGCAGGGTTTAAACTATGTCCTAAAGTATTTTTCTCATTCTCTTAATGTGTTCCTCAGTACATTCTTCACTTACCGATGGTATTTTTCATCACATGGTGTTATTTCTTCCAGAGGATTGTGCCCTAAACCATTTAGGCAATTGATATAACCCTGCCATGATCAAGAGGAGGAACTAATCCCCCAATTTTTTAAGTCTTCTAGAAGTAAATAGCTGCCATTTTAGTTTCCACTTTTCATGCACTTATGTCTGGCTTGCCCCCAAGCAGCTCCCCCCAATCCATCCAAAAATCAGTCCCTAAAAAGTACCATTTCCCTCATCTCAGCCTAAAACAGGTATTTAAAATTAGAGTTTCACCCTAAGATGCCCGTTTCCTTCTAGCTGATGATTAAGAAAACCTTTTGGTTTCCATCCTCCACCACTCCATGACAGACATCTGACAGTGCAAACATTGCATCCAGAGTTCATAGGCAACATGAAGTCACAAGTGGGAATCCTGATGAAAGGAAGAGGTGATCTTGCTCCATACTAGGGACCCTCTTCCAGTTTGTTGGGTACATCCTATGTCCTGTAATAGTAAAAATGAAAGCTGCTTTATGTTATCCTGCTTTCAAGTGGAGCATTTGGGAAGAAAATGAAAATTTATACTACCTGAGACTTGTCACTGAAACTTTTACAAGACAAAGGGAGAAGACTGGCATTACACATTCCCAGCACTTATAATAATAGTCTATTCATCAGCATGAAGGTGAAGACTGCCTATGTCACTCTTCTACTGAAGAATTTTGCTCTGTTACCATTTACCAGATTTTTGCAGTTCTAATGTACTTACTATGTGAAAAAAGTTCTAGTTGATTTATTTCTTCTTTTTTTTTTTTTTTTTTTTTTTTTAATTTGTGCTGAAGGTTAAATACATTTCAGCTGTACATTCTGCAGATAGGACGTGAAGTTTTGTGACAAGTCATATTATGGATGGGTACTACATAAAATAGATGCTGGAATTCCTTGCTGTGTTTGAAAGTTTGAATGTATTCTGTAACATATAAGGTCATTTCTGAACTCCCTAGAAACCTGAGCAGTGCTAGAGCAAAAGTCAGCTGTAGACCATGATCTGAAATGGCAGAGACCTCTGGATGAAAAGGATGCTCAGAGCTGGCAGTGAGGGAGGAAGAAGAAAAGCTCTCACAGGGCAGGTCAGAGGACTGGTTCACTGAGAGAGGAGTGAGGTCACTGGGTGACTTGGTGCAAGATACATCTTTATACTCATGTTCACTTCAGTTATCTTCCTTCAGTAAGTGAGCAGTGTTTAAAACTCAGGAGCATAACCAGCCCCTGAGAAATGCTACTGCTGAAACTCAGCTCCCAGTCTCCCTGTCTCTCTTTGACTTTTGCTTCGTCAGAACCCCCCGAGTCCCCGCTAACCTGAATGAAACGGGAACAGAGAACACGTTATTTCACAGGGAAAAAAAAAATATTGCATAGTAGACCATACAGCTACACTTTCATACTTTGACACAAGTCTGTCCCCTGCTCTCATGCTTCTACAAAGGTTCCCCCGGGTTCCTCTCACAAGTGATGTGAAGCAAAGTTTCGAGAGAAGAAAAGACCAGTTAACTGAAGACTTTCCTGGCAGTGAGGGTTGGCCAGTGTTTTAGTGGGAGGCAATTTAATCTCTCCTCGACTGGTTATGGAGTGACTAATTGAGTCCCCCCCTCCTTGTGCTCTCCCGTGGCTGCTGACCTCATCAGTGAGGGACTGCCAGTGCTTCAGTGTGGATTCATCCAGACTTAGTCAACACAAACGCGGAGCTGGCGTGCAGGACTGCTGTGGAAAAAAGGGACTTGCTCTTAATTCTGGTTTTTTTTTTTTTCTGAGAGAGAGTTGGCACTGCCAGGCCCCTTCCATTGTACGTGCTAGAGCACAAGAGCAGCTGTTCAGCCTATTGATCAAATGAAGAAATGCTGTCAGCCCCTTGAAGCCTGAACCATTAAAAGGGATACATATGGTAGGAGAATACAAGCCCAGCCATGCGCATCTCTACAAGTCAGACTGAGGCTTTCCTAACTGCACAGCCCTTTTGAATTAATTTAACTTTTAGACATCAAAAGGTAGACAAAATATATAAACAGCCAAAATATATGAAAAAAAGTAACTGAATTATAAGAATGCGTCACGTTACAGTATTTCAATCACATTCTTTCCACGCAGGGAGCCAGTCAGAAAATTCCCCATCTTTACAACCCATTTATGTGTGTTTTGCATTTCAAACTATTCTATGAAATAACTGATATCCTGAAAAACATTCCAAAAATGAGATAAGGAAGTGAGCTTGTGTGGTAGGCTTTGAAGCCCAGCAATGGGAAGAGATTTGCGTGGGATTGCCCTACCTCAGGTCAGATTTTAAGGTGTGGTGGAAACGGTTCCTGGAGCTGGACCGGCGTGACTTCTCTACACCTTGTATGTGATTTTTTTTTTTAATTACCTATCTTTGCAGGACCGTTCTCCCTCTCTTCCATCCTACAGGTTCTATGTGCATACTCCCAGCAGGTTTTTGATCACTTCACACAAGTGCACTCCTTGTCCATTGTAGCTGCTGCTATTTTTTGGCTCCAACGTGTCTGCTATCCTCTTGTTCCTCTCTTTTACTTCCCTTGTCTTATCATCTCCCAGATCTCAGCTGATGTGCAGACACCTGGCTTGCTACCACTGTAACTGTAGTATGAGTGAGCTCATATCACACCTTTTCCTCAGCCATCGAGTATTTTTTGGGGACTGCTCTATGTTGAAAATTCTTTACTGTCTTTTGCTGGGCCTTACATGTCACTGCCATCCTGTAGTTCCTTCCTGTCAATTTAATATAACCATTTTTTAATTTGGCATGAGAATCTGTTGCCTTGTAGCTCCTGTTATCTAAAAAGAAAAGCATTTTCAGCTTGTTGTCACACCTGAAAACCTGTTTTCTTTTCTATCTATAACATGTTTGCTATCACCCAATTAAGTAACTGCACTATTCCAGTTGGTACATCATTCGGGGATATATTTTGCATAAAAAGCACACATCAGAATTCATTTGCGAAGTCCAATATGGTATTCTCATCTTGAGGTTGGACTCTTTCAGAGATAGGTAACACACACCAGTGGCTCGTGTTATCTTGTTACTATGGAAACAGTGATGCAGTAGTGTTACGGGTGGAAAGCACAGTATAAAACTGACATACTCCATAGCTCACATTTTTATTCATCCTTAGTGCTCTATAATAACATAGCATCACAGTTGTGATAGTTATCTTGCTCATGTGTGTGGGTAAGTAATATCATGTGGAAGAGGAAATAATAAAAGGAAGGAAAGTTTGAGTCTGAATAGGGAGTAAGGGATCAGACCTTCTGCTGCTGATCTATTGTATGTGTTTGGAAAATACTTTTGAGGCAGTCACTGTGTGTCTCAGTTCCCCATCTGTAACACGCTCTCTTTTTCTTTCTCAGTTTGTTTTCTTCGTTTAGGTAGCAAAGCTTTTAATGCAAACTTCCTGCTGTGGCTTTAGACTGCATGGCACAGTTTTGGGAAGAGTTTCATTAATCAGCAGACGTACAAAAAAGACATTATATGCCTACTGTAATAGAGCTGTAGAAAGACTTTTCTGCTGTTAGAAGCAAAGCATAGTCCATAAACAATTTTATTTTTTTTACATGCAAGATGGCATTCATTCTCAGGAAACTGGAATAGCCAATGGGATAAATATTTATGCTCCATGGAAGTAACTAAGAAGGACAGGAAGTGATAGGGCAATATGTTTTGTAATTGCAAAGAATGACACTGCATTCTGAAGAACTTCAGAAAAGTCTGTGTGCAGAAAAACTCATCTTTTTGGGTTTTTTTCTAATTAGAAATGGAAGAATATAATTTTCCCCTACACAACTTGCCATGTGCGTGTTTGTAGAGCATTCTATCCACCACCAGGACTCCTCTACCTGTTTTTCAACATGGAAAAGAACTGTCTAATTTTCTTGTGTTTCATAGGCTGAAGCTTCCCATTGGAGCTCCTTCTTAGCTGGTCTTTTTACTAAGTAGGATATTCATGGAAATATTTGTTGATTTAGTCTTTCTTATAGATTTTATATTTTTAATGTAGTCTGTAGCTAGTAGATACAGAAAAGTTTATGGAGAGAAAGACCTATTCCAGACAGAAGAGATTTATGGAAAAATTACTCCCTTAATGAATGATTGTATTTACTCTTTGCTCATTTGTATTGTAACACATAGAAGAGTAACCACAGGCCAAGCTGTTATTTTGCTAGATACCAGACAAACACTAACTCTAAGGCAAGGGACCAACTCTTCTCTTCTCTTCTCTTCTCTTCTCTTCTCTTCTCTTCTCTTCTCTTCTCTTCTCTTCTCTTCTCTTCTCTTCTCTTCTCTTCTCTTCTCTTCTCTTCTCTTCTCTTTTCTCTTTTTCTCTTTTTCTCTTTTTCTCTTTTTCTCTTTTTCTCTTTTTCTCTTTTTCTCTTTTTCTCTTTTCTCTTTTCTCTTTTCTCTTTTCTCTTTTCTCTTTTCTCTTTTCTCTTTTCTCTTTTCTCTTTTTCTCTTTTTCTCTTTTCTCTTTTCTTTTCTCTTCTCTTCTCTTTCTTCCTTCCTCCTCCTCCTCCTCCTCCTCTCCTCCTCCTCCTCCTCTCCTCCTCTCTTCCTCCTCCTTCTCTCTCTCTTTTCTCTCTCTCTTTTCTCTCTTTTCTCTCTCTCAATTCCTCTTCTGATGCAACTGGCCTTTTAAAAATACAGATTTCTGTAAAACATGTGCTTTGTTTTAAGTAGCTGTCCTACCTGTTTAATTATTGTGGCTATTTCTCTCAATGGCAGCCTCCAAAAGGCTTAGAGAAAGTCCATCTCACACTTATTCATATAAAAATTTTATAGATTTCTGATGTAACACACAAGAAAAAAATCTGACTGAGAAAAGAGAGAGAACTGAGGAGGTCATTGTGGTGAGGCTTGGGGTGAGGGTGTGAAATGCAAAGGCGATTTTGATAAAGTTCTCATGTCTGGGGGATGGGATCGATCTATTACTGAAAGTCTGCTGCTGCCCTGCGTACCTACAAGTTTCCCTTTGCACTGTGATTTAGAGGTAACAGATCCTCATTCCTAAACTTCATACAGTAGCTTATTTGCCACAGGAGGAATCAGCACACAGGAGTGCTATACAAGATCCCTCAAATGACTTACTTTGTTAAGTGTACAACAATATATTCTTCTCTTACAGTTACCTTTTGTCCCATGTGATTGGAGAACTTCATCCTCCATGAACTGCAGGCAGAATTTTATCTCCTCTGAAGTTTGTAACAAAAATTGGTTCATGTAGGTAGTTCCAGTGCTCCCACATGGGCCCAAATCCTTTGCTACCTTGTTCTGCAGCACACATCATGACAGTGGGTCTTCGTCTTCTCTAATTTCAGCCACCTTACTGTTAGACATTTAGACTGACATCTCAGACATCATTGCACTTGTCTTAGATACCTATGAATCACAGAATGTTTGGGGTTGGAAGAGACCTCGAATGATCATCTAGTCCAACCCCCCTGCTAGAGCAGGATCACCTGGAGCAGGTCACACAGGAATGTGTCCAGGCGAGTTTTGAATATCTCCAGAGAAGGAGACTCCAGAACACCTCTGGGCAGCCTGTTCCAGGCTCTGTCACTATCACTGTGAAAAAGTTTTTCCTTATGTTTCTGTGGAACCTCTTATTCTCCACCTTGCACCCATTGCCCCTTGTCCCGTCATTGGATGTCACTGAGCAGAGCCTGGCTCCATCCTCCTGACACTCACCCTTTCCATATTTATAAACATTAATGAGGTCACCCCTCAGTCTCCTCCAAGCTCAAGAGCCCCGGCTCCCTCAGCCTTTCCTCAGCAGGGAGATGTTCCACTCTCTTCATCATCTTTGTGGCTCTGTGCTGGACTCTTCTGAGCAGTTCCCTGTCCTTCTTGAACTGATGGGCCCAGAACTGCACACAGTGTTCCAGATGCAGCCTCACCGGGGCAGAGTAGAGGGGGAGGAGAACCTCTCTCGACTTACTAACCACACCCCTTCTAATCCACATAATATGACAGAATGATGTGTGCTGTCTTTTAAACTACCTTGGTTTTAGAATCTTTGGTTTTAAATGGATGAGGTTAATTCCCACAGTATACTTCGTAACAAAAATAATTCTCTTTTACACTTTTTTTTTTGGGTATATATGTTTACAGGTATCTGAAACGTGACGGAAACCAAATGAAACATATTACTTGCTCACTCAGTTAAGATAGTTTACATGATATCCTGTAATCATCCAAAGACATGGTTCTGATATTGTTATAAATTGTTATTAAATGGGAAATCTCGAATGGATATGTTTTGCTGAACAGCTCATTGTATGGTCTTCAAAAAGGCCGTGAACTCTAGGCAGTTCTGCTGTGCTGAGAGAAAGGAATTACATCTCCTGGAGAGACAGGAGAGCATCTTGATTTAGAAAAAGCTGAGGGGCAAAGATTGTATGTGTTTGTGTACAATATGTGTTCAGCACTTGGCATGCTTGATGATGCTTTAATAGGAAACCTCACCATACACTCTGCATTTTCTCCCTTTCTTTATTGCTAGGAGGTGAATTTCCAATAAAAGGTCCAGGTCAGCATTTTTGCTGTGGAGCTCCCAAGCTCTTGTGCATGGACAATACAGTCTACTTGGCCCTGATTCTGCTTTCAGCGGCAGTAATTGCAGTTGAAAGAAAATTAGAGTAACTTCAGTGGATTCAGAGCCGACTCTGCAAGCAGCCAAGCTCTGGCTCATTCTCAGAGTATCCATTCTGCAAGAACTGAGCTGATGAATTTGGTGGTGGATGGTTTCTTGCGCTTGATCCCTCTCCATGAATAAGAGCTTGGATCAGCAACAGCACTGAGCTGACTGTCTCCCCCACATTAGCTGAGCTGACTTTCCCTCTCCCAGTTGCTGTGGAGCTGGAGTGAAGGAGGCCTCTCAGTGCAGCATTAAGAGACTGATTGTTATACCAGGCTTGGATTGAGCTTTAAGTGTCAGAGGAGACCTGTGCTGGATGTTTCTGCAGGGTATTGCAGTGGAACTCAGGAAATGCCATATTTCTGCATTTATAGTGCTTTCCCCATCCTCTTGTTATAGCTTAAAGCCAAAGACATCTGTCCATCCTATTGCCTGAAGATGCTGTCTGTCTTATTTTACAAAGCTGTCATCAGTCGGAAAACGCAAAAACATTCTGAGGTAAAGTAGCACATAATTAACTTACCTACCTGAATAATAGTGTAAACATCCCAGTTGTTCCTGATACAAGTTATGATAGGCTCAGAAAGAGGGAGGATGAAAACAGGCTAATGAGTAATTTCCATTTGAACCTCAGCTCTGTGAATGCTAACGAAGGTCAGGCTGATGGCAGTCTTTGAGAATTGCTTGTTTCAACAAACCTGTGGAAAACCACAACCCCAGACTGCTCTGGTGCAAAAAAATCTATCTCCTCTTTAATCTTCAACTCTATAGAGATGATTATTTGGCCCAGGCCAAAAATGAACCATCAGAGTTTGGGGACTTTCCTAACCTCACGAGCAACTGCTCCAGAGGAAGACCGACCTCTGACTGCGTTGCTGTTCAAGTTTTCCTGTGCTGAGCACTCACCTCATTTTTCTTTCAGGTAATAGATGTAATGCCTTTCTAGCTTTTGCAAATCCATAGCACTTCATTACCAGATCAGGGCTTTGGTGATTAATTTGTTGCAGCAATGAGGTGCTGCCTGAAAAAAGGGCTTCTGAGGAACAAAGCAGCGAACGACACTTGGCTGTGGAAGTTTTCTTTTGTCTCTGTGCTGTTCTATGCAGAGAGCTGGTCTGTCAGGAAACGGAAGGGAAATCTAGTGATAGAATGAAAGATAGGAAGACTAGCAGACTTAAATAAATAAGGGACTGTTCTTTATACCACCTAGAAAACTTCCGGACTTCAGTTTTTACGAATATAATCAGATTCTTAGGCTTTGAAATGAGCTCTGAAGTAGGAGATGTGATATTCTTACCTAGTGGTACTTTTAATGTCTCTCCAAAGACCATTGCTTTCTCTCCTGGTTTTGTCTTTGTGATTCCTGTACAGATATTTATGTCAATTCTGAGGCACTTAATTTGGCAAGAAGACTTTGAAAGGCACTAAGATGAAGTAGGAAACGATGCGGAGCAATAGGAGTTTTGGCTACTAAAGAGACTACAGGTATTTCTGTGTTCGTATCAAAATATAGTCGGTTCCTTTCGGATACAGAAAATTTCAGGTGTTTCAGTGTCAAGTCTGGTAGCTGCTCCAAATTAGAGCAAAGACCTAGCTATCTAATAAAAAGGGCGTTTATATTTCAATAGAGTTGTAAAACAAATTGCACTGACCTTACACAAGAGCAGTCTTTGAAGGGCAGACTTTGTTCTCCTCCCTCTCTGTGCTAAGCTCTTGAAGCTGTCATTAAATATTCATTCCAGCAGTTATTCTGTCTCCAGTTTGGACTGTTTTGCCTTCTTGTGGGTGAGAATTTCTAGTGCCAGGAGTAAACTTTTTGTTATTTTTTGTATATGGCACTTCCACAGAATAGTAATGAATGCAGAACATACTGAGTGGCAGGTTAAAATTTATTCTGGACCATAGGTTGCTGGGCCTTCAATTATTCTTTGCTATAATCATGTCCTGCAGTCTTTTTCATGCTGTGGCTTCATTTGTGTGCCGTGTGCCATCAGTGTGGCACAGAAGCCGTAACTCAAAAGACCCCTGTTACTACCAAGGAAAATGATAAGCAGAGGATAAATAGAAAAATGTGTTGCAGAGATGATTTCAAATATGGATTTTCACGTATGGCTGTATGCCTTGGTTTCCCTTGGGTCTGGAAGAGGAATTACCAACGTAGGGTAGAAAAACGTGGTGTAAACTAGAAGCAAATGAACATAAAAAGAAATACAGAGAGCCAAATAATAATAATAATAATAAAATGGTTCTCACATCAGGCCTTTTAAACTCAAAATGTCTGTTTATATAAGTTAATACTTAAATGCTTTCCTGGACCAAACCTTGATGATTGTTTCTAATTACTGTTGATGGATCATCTAGCAAACTGGACCAAAGTTCTAGTCTGTACATCACCCTGCATATTTACTGGTTATGACTTTTGTGAGATGGTCAGCACAACTTTTCTGCCAGTGATGGTGGTAAATGGACCTTGGAAAGTATTTTACGTTATAAAAACATTCAGTGTACATTGTATCACTCCTCAGGAAAAGTATATTCAGAAACAGGATCTACCCTCCAAAAGGGCGGTTTGTGTCTTTATTTTAGGCTTAGAGAACAAAAGAAGGGAAGAGTCATGACCCCATAAGAGCCAATCCAGATTGTGTTGTTAAAGGCATCCCCTATCTCTGTTGATAGTTTCTAGAAGTGCTTGGCAAATCAGGCCAGGCATGCTCCCCCTTCAGAAGAGAGACCTGCAGAAAATGACCCCAAACCTGAAGATGATCCTGTATTTCTGAAGAAAAATGTAAGTATCATAGCCTGTTTTGGACACTGGTGGAAGTCCAGGAAGGCTTGTGCTTCAGTGTTTGTACAGAGTGAATGTAAAAGCCAAGGTGGAACGATCCTCCTGGTAACTTCTTTTTCAAGGAAAGATGTTGACAAAATGCTACAAATACTTCCAAGGGGCATCTCAAATTCATATACTGAAGGTGTGAACAACACAAACATGCCATATAATAGAGACACTCTTGAGCTACATAGTAAATACAGGATGTGACCACCAAAGTGTTTCAGAATGCGGTCTGCTTCTCAATACAGATCATGCCCCTCTCCCATCCACAGGCACACAGCCTTCTGCCTTTCCTCACAGAGATCAAATAGTATCTGTACAGCAAGCTCAGCAGTTCTTGGCATGGGAAAGCAGTATGTAATAAATAAGTAATAAATTAATATTTAATTAAAGCTTCTTTTAATGAAAGTTAGCACCTGAAAGGAGGTGGAGAGATAGACCTTTGTGACCAGTTAGCTCTCTGCAGAACAGCAGTGACCAAAACTACCAAGCATTGGAATGGTCTGCCCAGGGCAGTGGGAGAGTCGCCATCCCTGGAAACATTTAAATGGCCTGTGGACCTGGTGCCCAAGGACATGGTTTAGGGGTGAGCTTGCAGTGTTGGGTCGAAGGTTGGACTGGATCATCTTGAAGGTCTCTTCCAACCAAAGACATTCTGTGGTTCTGTGACCACTTTGCAGGGACTTACGTAAAAAGCAGAAGCTTACATTATAGAAAAGAAGACCTATTGCATCTTTTAAGTGATCTACATGGTCAATGTAGGACGAATACTGCTTGGAATGTAATTACGGGGCTGGAAATCCTCGTGGGATAGTGCTCACTGCAGTCCTGTGGTCCTCTGGCCAAAGGTGCAACTGTGAAATAACTATTTGACTTCAGTCTTTTTTCATACCAGTGTGTAGCTTTTGTTAAATACAGGTCAGGAGATCATTATGTGAATGACTGCCTGTTGGGACCTGCCTTTTCTTCGGGCAGAAATTTTTTTGTTACGGTCAGTCTCTGTCTATTTATGTTTCTGTAACATAAAGGCAGTTATGCTAAGCTAAGGGCAGCTGCAAACCGTACAGCTTTTTTTGTGACTACCCTCTGGTTTCTGAAAAGTTGCCGGAACAAAAATCAGCTATGTAAAGGTTGCATGCTCCTTGCTTATTATTATCTAGGTGTATTCAGGCTCTTCAGTGGATGGAAGCAGTATGTAGATTTTTGGTAGTGGTTCAGGTGGTATCAGTTAATTCAGTCTTCCTTTCTGCTGGCGTGACTTTGTGCAGAGAGTGGGTTCAGTGCACTCATAATGGCTGTACTTCTGCATGGATATATATCTAAGCGACTGGAAGAACGATCACCTTTTCCCATTCAACCCCGTTCAGCCCATGTATTAATATTCCTTGCATTTTCTTCTGCATCTCCTCAGAGAGCAGATTGAAATTAAAATTCTGCCAAGGTTAGGTAGCAGAAAGGATTAGTGAGCTAGGTCTTCACCTCTAGAGAGAAAGGTGGTATGCAAATGGTTGGACTGGACACATCCTTATTCTGGCAACTATTTGTATGGATAAAAAAAATTCTCCGTGCAACTGACAGTTTGTGCTGAAGAGATATCCAGGACCAAACCAGCAAAAGAGCCTGAAGGTCAGGATTGAAGTACAGTACACTGAGAGGGTTACACAGACTTCGGCTGTTTATCTTGAGCTAGTAGCTTTTCATTTACAAGATCAGCTATTTGTTGTCAAAACTTGAAAAGTTATTGTGCCCAATCCTCTCCCACGTTCTTTCATGAGCTCTGAACCAGACCAAAAAAAAAAAACCATTAAAAAATTGACCAATGAAATAAAAAAAAAACCCAACCCTGTTTCATAACTGCTTTGTAATTTAAAGGCCAAATGTAATATTTCATTTTTAAGGAAAAGTTTCAATGGGATTTTCTTTTGGATGAGCATAGAAGTGTTGGAGGAATAAAAAATGAGCACTACACTGCTCAATTCCATGCCTGTGTCAGGTTTAGAAATTGAACATTTGGCCTAAATTGTAAGGATGAAGATAACTATTGTAAGCACAAAAAGGGGACCAATAAATGTAACTGAGGGAACGACCTTGCCTACGGAATTCACCTTGCAAATCTTCCACAAAAATGGTAGAAAAGAAGCTTTCAGAATTTGCCCTTGTTTTTTTTTTTACCATATTTGTAACGTATGGAAAATGTGGGACATACACACGCTTTATATAGACAGCCCATTGAATGTGTGAACGTATAAATGTGTAGAAATGATACACAAACATGTCTCCAGACCAGCATCACTCTCAAATGCAATATCTCCGCTGTTTGATTGCTATTAGCAGGAAAACACCAACAGCGCAGTCATCCCGTGCTTCTGAAAAAATATAAATGTCAATTTTTGGTCTTTAAAAATTATGAAGCCTAGTAAAAGATAGCAATTTCCAGTGTTTGCTTGGTTGGTAAGATGCAGGAGAGCAAGCATTACTCCTGAGAGCTGCCATTGGTTAGCTGGAGGGAAAATGGATATCAATTATACATAATCTAAGAAGCCTCTGCATAATAATCAGGCCCAGTAGGGGCTTTGGGGCAGCTTCGTTATTCTCTTGTAAACACAAGAGCCCAGATAGACATGTCAGTCAGGAGTAGCGGCTGCAATTCTTCCTTTTTAACACCTTCACATTCTATTGCTTCAATATGCAAACAAGGCTGTTTAGCTGAGGGTTGAGGCTGTGCTAATGAGCTCCCTGCACTAACCCTGAAGTAAAAAGGTTCTGTTTCACAGCTGCTCGGAGACTGGCTCCTCTGGGCATGCTCAGGTATTGGAAAAGAATTCCTTTTCAACAGAGAAACGCCAATCAGGATTTCTTGCATAGCCCTCTCTTTTTCTCGGCGTGCTAATGCAATTACTTCATAACTTGTGAACTTTTTACGGTGGCGGAAAAAAAAAAAAAAGAAATGTTTTGTCTTTGAATTATGTATTTTTGTCGCTGAAAAGAAGAGAGAACTTGGAAAATTTAACAGATGTGAAAATCATACATTTCCTTAGGTCCTGGAGGACCATAACTCAAGGGTAGTTTTCACATTTCCTTCTTAAAAGTGGACGGTCCTTTTATCCCTCCCCTCCACGCGTTTCTCCCTTTCTAGGATAATTTCCATTTCCCTTTACTTGGTCCATGTCATACGTAACCGAGGAGGCACCTGGCACAGCACGGCCAACTTCATTGCTGCTCGACACTGAAAGGACCACCTTCTGTTGGTTTAGGATCTTGACTTTGTCCTAAAGCTAGGTCTCAGGGCATTGCTGGGTGTAACCAATTGTGTTACTGCCTTGGCAGGGACACACAGACACCAGGATAATCCTTCTTGAACAAGCCAATGTTTACAGCTCATGATATGAGATATGACAATCTCTCAAATATCCAGTTATTCTTATGAACAAAGTAGTTTTCTTCCTGGAACAGTCAGAAATCCCCACTGGGTTGGTTTAGTGTCTGATAGAAATCATTTGGGTTTTCTGTTTAAAAGAGGGCAGTGTATGATTTTTTTTTTTTTTTAATACAAGTCTGTGAGATGCTCCCTGTCTTCATTCATTTCATTTATTCATTCATTCATTCATTCATCCCTTCGTTCATTCACTCACTCTTCCCCAGGACCATGCCTTCTAGCAACATGACACAGGAGAGCAGACCTATAGGCAGAGCCACAAAAATGTCTGTCAAGTGCAAGTTACAACTGCCTCAAACAGGAATGCATTCCTCTGAAGAGAGACAGCACATACTCAAACTATTTAGCAGTCAAACATTGTGATCTACTCTTTTTCAATTTGTTAATCAGTTGGATTTCTAATGGCTGTCTCCGTGGGTGACAATCCATATTACTGAGTCGGTGGGAAAGTCTTAGCTTTGTAATAATTCAGCACTTAAATTATTTATTGTGTTAGCTTTATGGCATATTAAAACCCTTCTTAGACAGGTAGAACTAACTCCCTTCTGCTTTGCTGAAGCTCATTAAATGGCCATCAGAACTGGACAGACTTAATTGTGTTACATCCAAATAATTCTGTCATTTGGATTCAAATCCAAGGCAAGTGGCCTACCCAGAAATCTCCCTTATTTGACTGTGACTGGCAAATGATTAAAGTATCCTGTAGGCAGTTTACTTATGGTGAGAATTTACAAGTAAAATTAAGAAACTGAACTAAGATGTGACTTTGCTTGTTTCAGAGTGTCTTTAAATTATACTGTACCCATTTTAGTACTAGTATCCCCAGCCAGCAGAAAAACTCATTTATTCACCTTTTTTTTTTCCTAAGGTATTTAAAAAACAGTAGTTGCCAGCGGTTGCATTTAGTTTGGAATTCAAATTTTCCAGTTCAGAAAATAAGTGACTGAAAAATCTATCTGCTTTCCACTGAGGTCAGCTTTCCATATGTCAATTTACAATTCCTCAGTTCACTTTGCATGGTCCAAATGATGAGCTTTTAAGCACTGTTGTCATGAAATTATTCCACTGCCTTCTGGCTCTCAGTGAGGAAGAATGCTGAGGTAATGACAACATTTTTTTCTGGGACTCGGAGGACTTCCTCTACTTCTGCAAAGCGTCTTTGTCATTTTAGACAAGTCACTTGACACTGAGGTTCTACAAAACACATTTAGGAATTTAGGTACTTCTGCAAAACCTCTCCTCCTGTTGATGCTGTTGCTAGCCCATATGGCTGGATTACAGCTCTTGCAAGGGTCTAACACCCAAAGGATGACCCAGCTCCATCATACATGGGAAGTTCTGACACTGAAAACAACATTTTTCTTTCCTCCATTTTGTCTTTTGCTTTGTCTATTTGTATTTCAAGAAATTAGGACGAAAATCTGCTTTGTGCAGTGGCTATGTGGTAAAATCTCCCTCAGGAGTAAAATATCCATTCTGACTATTAATTGTCTACCAACCACCTGTCAGGTAGAGACTTCTACTCACAAGTCAGTAGCATCCAATAGAAGTGAGATTAATCTCATAGAAGTATGAAAAAAGCTATGAAATCATTTCACTGCGTTCATGGACTGTTTCCATTGACATTCTGGTTCCTAGAAGGGGCAACAACAGGGTTATGACACCAAAGCAGAGAAAAAGACCTTTAAAAATAGCAAGTGAACTGTACTGTTTGACTGGGGAAGTTGTGCAGTGATTTTGTATTTGGGTTTGAAAGAACACTCGAAAGAATAAAGAGTACTTGAAAGAATAAAGATTGAGCCACGCAAAGGTGGACCTGTAATACCATTTTTTTCATCAAGTGTCGCCAAAATACCAACAGTTATTACATTGTTCTATTTAAAAATACTTTAAATTGTGATTCAAGGTAGTGATGTTCAATGAGTGGATTTATAGAGTCCCATAAATGAGACAGTTTTTATGAGCTCATAGAATAATTGCCATGTTTTCTGAGGTTTGGTAGAGGGTTTGAGAGATGTTGTCATGCAAACTGATAGTTTGAAAGACTAAACATCAAAACTAAAGGACAATAGGATACATTTATTCATTCTTGAGATGCCTTTCCCATGTTTCTAACTACAGACAGAAACCTTTCTACATGTTTACTCCTTTGATTTAATTCATGTAGCTGTTAATACATCATGGACAATGATGACTGGCTTGATACTACTTTTTGGTGTTTAATTCATTTTTGCTTATATAAAACAATTAAAATATGATATTACACAAATATTAATATATTGCTTCCAATGCAGTTGGACTGTTGGAGGCAAGAAATTCAAACTAGATGGACTAGTAGCCTGCTAGGAAATGTCAAGGTCTGTCATACAATTCTGGGCTGTGCTATAAATACTTAATTTGATATAACTTTGATTTGGAGGGTACAGACAGTTACAGTTCAGTCACAAGCTGCTTTGGGAAACGGGTATGTATGAAATGGGGGTTTTGTTCTCTACCCTTGAATGTACCTGAAACAGTTGACTGTGTTCAGCTCTGCTTGAGAACCACACAAAGTGTTGTCCACCCTGCCTTTTGAAATAGCATGGGACCTGTGTTAAGCGTTAGAAAACAAAATATTCTGATTGTGGAACCATCAAATTTCATTAGGAGAATAAACAGAACCCCCATCAGTAAGACAACAGCAAGTGAAACAGAGAAGGGCTTTAGGGCAAACATGGTGGCTGCCTGCAGCTGGGGTGGATATGGAGATGAGCTTGGCCATGATGCACACTGGTAGGCATCACCCGTTTCACTGGTGGCAGGCAGATCGTGCCATGCTTTAGCCTCTGTCTGGGATCCTGATGAGTCTAATACTGGCTTTGTTAGAATATGTACTTTAAGATTAATTATTTATTATAAATTATTTAGTAAGATTAATTATTTATTAATATTGTTTTCCTTCCTATTGAACGGAAAGCAATTTGCTTCCTAGTTGGTTTCATTAAATGTTTTCAGTCAGAATGTTTTAAAATTAAACACTGACTCCATACAATCATTCCAGGTACTGTCTTAGCTTCAGGTCATTAATCCTATTTTTTAAAGTATTAATACAGATGAAGGAACTTTGTTCTTTGTCTCTGTCTACCGAAGTGCCTGAAGTGAACTTTTTTCCCTCTACTCTTGCTAAATTACTAATTAGTTCAATGTACCTCAGAGATGAGAGCCTTTGAGATTTGTAAAACTTGTGTTTTCAACAAAAGTTTATTAAGACAGTAGTTAGTCCTCGTGATGACAGATTTAAGGAGAAAATTGTATTCTTTTTCTTTTTTTTTCTTTCCCTTGAGCAATATCAGAGTGAAGCAGTTGATTAAAACAGAGACACTGTAATCAAAATTGTACAATAGTCTAACTTTAATACAGTAATAGAGACTCTCTACCACAAAGAAAAACATTAGCTGTCTTCTCATGGGAAAGCATTATTGACACGTGCCTGTTGGAAAGTTTTTTTTGGTTCTGACTGGAGATGTAGCTGTTGGTGCCCAACCCATAACAGGTGAGATTGCATAGGAAAGACTCCCCCAGCACTCTGGTTTCTTCCCGACACATCAAGGAGAAACTGGAAAGCCAGGGCTGAGGCAGTTGCCTTGGAATGATAATAGAGTCACAGAATCACAGAATGTTAGGGGTTGGAAGGGACCTCTGAAGGTCATTGAGTCCAACCCCCTGCCACAGCAGGACAGAACTAGAGCAGATCACTCAGAAATGCATCCAGAAAGGTCTTGAAAGTCTCCAGAGAAGGAGACTCCACATCCTCTCTGGTCTATTCTCTTACAGTAAGGAAGTTCTTCCTCATGTTGAGGTGGAGCTTCCTGTGCTCGAGCTTGAATCCATTGCCCCTCATCCTATCAGAAGGCACGAGTGAAAAGAGGTTGTCCCTGCCTTCTTGACGCCTGTCTGTCCTGGGGTAGATTTGCTGAGGAATTAAAGCAGTGATTCACAGCACATGCCTTAAAAGCAGAAATGCTTATTCATGTATTTGAGAAAGGAGAAGGTGGGAATCTTAGAAATATACCTTCCCATTTCTCTCATGCTCCCATTGAAACGTGGAGATTGAACTGGTATCCAGGGTGTTTTTGAACATGTAATGATCTCAGGAGAACTGTTGTAATGTAAATGCTGCCTAGCTACTACATTTTCAGCCATAGGGGAGAAGGCAGAAAGGCAATTAAGGATAAATTCCTTTAAAAAAAAATGTCAGGTGCTGAATATTTAGTCGTATGATAAAGAGAATGACACCAAAAAAACCTATGACCTAAAGAGCCAAGCAAACTTATCAGTCTTGCGACTACATTAATGAGATATCTCATAACCTCATAATAGAATTGCAATTTGTACCTAAAACTGTGAATATCAAATAGCTATTGCAACACAGCAATAAAAAAGCAAGTTGTTGGCTTTTATTGAGGTAAATATTATGATATGTATTGTGTTTTTCTTCATGGGTAGTAATTACCAACTAAGGCAACGAACAAACTTAGAGTAATTCAAAATATAAGCTACTGGGCATAATGATGACAAGATGCTTACAGATGTTGATGCACAGAGCACCAGGAACGTAATACAGAAAAGAACAGCTGTTGTTACTGTCCTAATGTTACATGTATGGAGCTGTGACCAAGAAATAAAGTAATTTTCTAAATGCTTATTTGATAAGTTAAGGAGGGCTGCAGTCGTTGAAGAAGGACTGAAAGCTAGGGGAGGAAATTCTGACTGTGCTGAATATCAAGAGATCTCTCAGTGATTTCAGTCTTTACCTGGAAAGACTTTTAGGCTGGGCTTTTAGATGGTCTGCCTTCTCCTTTAGATCTTCCTTGTTTAGCTTAGCTTTGTCAATTATTCCCTTAGTGAGCCAGGGAAGTTGGGAAGGATAGATAGTAAATGCTAAGGAAACTATTTATTTTGTGTACACAGACTGTATTTCAGATATTGAAAGCTTCCCCTTGCGTGCAATCACCATTGTTCTGAACACCCTGAGGTAGGGAACAGTTGTTGTGTTGCAGAGTGTTTTCAGCACATCCTGAACCAGAATTTTCAAATGTAGACAATAACATATATTGGCCAATGGTCGTATTCAACCTAGAAAGTGTTTTAGAAAAAGATGTTGCTTTTGGGCAATAAAACAGGTCTTCTTTTGGTATTGATATCTTTAAGTCACTTATTTAAATAAGAAAACTGCAGGTCTTTTCTTAACAGCCCTTTCATACTGACACTTTTAAAAATGGGGACATAATGAGTTACACAAGTTCTCTCAGCTTTTATTATTCTAAGATTACTTTATTATTGTTAATCTGCCTCCACCTCTGGCTCTAGCCAGTAGGAGACCTAATGTTAACACCTTGCAGGGCCTCCAGGGGGGAGGGTCTTGAGAAATCTCATTTTTCGCAGCTCTTACCTTCCCCTCCTTCCTCATATTGCCTGCTTTTGAGCCTGTGACAGGTTGCATCAGAAAGTAGGAGTACGCAGTAGTTCTCCTGGGGATGAAGGAAGGGAAAGGGAAAGGGAAAGGGAAAGGGAAAGGGAAAGGGAAGAGAAAGAAAAGGAAAGGAGAAAGAAGAGAAGAGAAGAAACAGAAGATGTTGGTTTCCCAGGCTATTTCACAATTCTGATCCCCACTGGAGTTATTTTTTATCAACTTTGCAGTGGCTTGGGGAATCTAATTAGGATTAATTAGGGGATCTAATTAATGTCTATGAATACATGAGGGCTGGGCATCAAGAAGGCAGGGACAACCTCTTTTCACTTATGCCTTGTGATAGGATGAGGGGCAATGGATTCAAGCTCAAGCACAGGAAGTTCCACTTCCACTATGAGGAAGAACTTTTTTAAGAGTTGTAGAACATTGGAATAGACTCCCCAGAGAGGTTGTGGAGTCTCCTTCTCTGGAGACTTTCAAGAGCTGTCTGGATGCATTTCTGAGTGATCTGCTCTGGTTCTGCCCTGCTCTGGCAGGGGAGTTGGACTAGATGATCTTCAGAGTTTCTTTCCAACCCCTAACATTCTGTGGTTCTGTGGCTGTAAGCACAGAGAAAATGATGAGGAAGCAGTGAGCAGTGGAAAGAGAGGAAGGTGATGGCCACAGCTTCCTGAGCTCCTTCGAACTGCAGAATCCCCTCCCAGGCACTCATTCCCACCTACCTCCTCCAATCCCAGTGTTTCAGTTAAGTGGCTTCCACCAGAAATCTCACTGCTTCTTCGAGGTCCTCCCTGGCAGAATCCCTTCTACTGGCACTGTAAAATTGAATTTGTCTACAAGGCTGGAACGCATTGAGCTAAGCCTAGGTCTTTCTATTGGTTATCCCCAAAATTGTTATTACAGTTGGGAAACTTTTATGAGGTCCCAGAATGGTCAAAGACTAGATCTGTAGATCAAAGATATGATCCAGGACAGGTATATATTCAACTATCCTCTTGCCCAATGCCATGAGCCATCTAGGATTGCCAATCCTGCAATTAACTTTGTTGTTAAAAACAGAAAAGAAATTTGGGGGTTAATTTCTTACAGTTTTCTTCGAGTAGATTACTGAGATGAGAACTTTCAAGTTAGACCATTTGAACTCCCTAGCCTTCATTTTGCATTTCAAAATTATACCCTGTGGACACCTGAAAAAAGGGGAGGAGACATCTAGAAGAGGGGAGACTGATTTACGTATTTACTTCCAAGTGCCAGGAGGGAAGGTGTTGGAAACCTAATAGACTGTGGACTGAATTAAGAGCCACATCTACACTGGGCACAGTGGATGGAAAAACATCCCCCAGACCACCTGACAGATGGGGCACCAGGACAATGTGATAATAACTTTTTATCTCGGATGTTCTGACAAATTTGCAAGACTTACCAGGATGATGCTTTCTGCCTACAAGGAGTAGAAAGAAAATATTTAGCATGAGCTTTGTAGAGAATTTCTCATTTCCTCTGACTCCAAATACTGAGTTCCTGGAAAGAAGGATGAAGTAGGGTGACTTAGAGGTGAAAGTTAGCCAGGTCAGCAGAAGTCATGCAGAAATCAAAATTATCCATGCTCTGAGCTGTTTTTATGCTCTGTCTCAGGATGTTTGGCATACAGCAGTTGTATGCTTAGTCTCCATGGCTATGCCAATCAATAAGAGCTCTAGGAACATGAGCTGTGTCCTCTGGCCTCAGGGCCATCGAGCTCTCCTTGGGCTGTTTCATTTACTAGTGTTAATGTCACATTTTTCATTTGACTCACATGTGTGGTTGTCTTCCTCTCTCTCGGAGCTGTTGTGAGGGTCAGGTATGGATTTAATGCTGCCTTAGCACTTATGTAAGCTCCAGTATAATGCTGTGTGGTTTTAGCCACACAGTTTAGAGCAAGAAAACAATTAACAAGGAGACCTTGATTGACACCTGAAGCTGGGGACACCTTGAGAAGTTTGTTGATGTGTGTTACAACATTTGTGCATGGAAACCATATGAGCTGAAGCCTTTACCTGTGTAAGGTCTTCAGCACATATCTCCTGCTCCTGTTGGTCAGCATCTTAATCACAAATGCCAAGGTGGACTTCCAAAGGCCTCCCAATGAAGCAGGATGAAAGATCATTAATTGCTGCAATCCTGGACTTAATTGCCAAGTTGTCTAAACTGCGATGGTCTTGAAAAAGCCAGCCACGTGCTTTTATCCAGACTGAAATGTTTCCTTTAAAGCATCAGTGGGCTTGGAGAACATGACTGTGTCTGAGATCATAGGAAAACCATGTAAGTGAAGAATAAATGTGAGTTCACCTTGCTTGTGGCTGAGCTGATTTGAAAAGGAAAACCTGTTTGTGAATTTTCCTGTTTGTCGTATCGTTAAGGTAGGCAGAAATTTGGGAAGCACAGTTTTTTCAGCGTTGCAGAAAGGACAATGTTTTTGTGTATAGAATATCCGTCACTTAAAAAGTCCTTTTCACAGATTCATGTAACTCTCACACCTGCCACTCACTTCTGCAGCCTTTGAGAAACAACTCTTTTTCTTGAAAATACAGAAATAATGCTGGGAGGATGAAGGTAACTGTGTTTTTATTGGTATTTGTGTTAGGGACAGACTGTGTCTGGCAGGACTTTTTCCTTCCCCCACCAATTCTCTTTGAATTTCCTATACAAAGGTCAAGTGCAATCATGGACCACAGCAAAAAAAATGCTTAAGAGGTTCAAAAGGATTAGAAGTTATGAGTGGTGGCCGGGCTGCTGAATCTGGATGGCAGAGACCTGTGTTGAGCAAAGAGTGGGTCTGAATGAAGTCATTTTTCCTCCAAATGGATGACTTTGCGTGGTTTAGAGTATAGGAGCTGCTGCAGTTTGCAGTGTGCTTAAATGACCCTTGAAACAGAACCAGGAGAGGAGTTACACTCCAGTGAGGTGATGGGGACGTTTACCTGGGTCTGAGTACTCTGAGAAGTACCCTTGAGTACTCTGCAGCACTGTGGTGAGGACATGCTCTGCTGAGGACTGCCAGAAAAGTCTGAGCTGAAATCCCAGAAGCAGAGGTGAGAACTGTAATCTGGACATTACAGGGTGTGCTCCAGTGGTTGAACAAGTGGATAAACCAGTGCAGCTTCTCTTGCAACAGATTTGTGAACCTAGTCCTTCAAATCCTTGGTCTTCCCTGAAAAGTGCATTCAAAAGTTTCATTTTGTCTCCTAGGGAACATTGTGCAGAAATGGTAAAAGATGTCTTCATTATTCGGTTTTTGGTATGGAAAATAATTTAAAGCAAATTCAGTTCAGCAATTATTTTTTTTTTTTTTACTGTTGTTTTCGTGTGGATTTGGGGAAGAAGGCGTTCAGCAGTCAAATGTAGGATTTAACTGTGTACAGAGCCGTACTCTCAACTCACATAAGCCCTTTAGAAATACCATGCTTTGTCCTTCCTAAAAGGAAAAGCTGTTCCTTCATGTATTAGTTAACAAAGCTTAAGTAAAGCATATTACAATCTGAATTATACAGGGCTGTTGCAGCTTGCTTAAGTGTTAGCAGGTCAAAGAGAACACTGCATCCTCGGTAATGTTTTAGTTTGACCTGCTAACAAATGTTAATACATCTGTCTTGTTCAATGCGTTTTTGTGTGTGAATGTGCATATATTTAAGGACTAGAAAAGAAATGCTATATGTCAGATGAAAGTCCTTCAGAATTCAGCAAGTGTCATTTAAATGAACAGCAATAAATCACCGAGTACCAGAATACACTACACATTCCCCGTAGAGCACACAATGTTATGCAAATAAAGACTTTATGGCCAATATTTCTGCAAATATTCTTCAATTTTTTTAAGTATTTCTGTACATAAACGCATTCAAAGCTAGGCAACCCTATGAATTAACAATCGGTTAGAGTCATCAAAGTGTTCATAACAAGCAGTGAGTCTTGATTCAGGGGAATGTTGGCAAATAAACGACAGCCCTATCAGGTTTTAAAATCCTATTCGCAAATATTCCAAGTGAGTCTTCTTAAGCACTTTGCATTATTTTTACTGAAGAGGACAGGCAATAAACACATTTATTGCCTTCCTGTGAGCAAATATTTATCAATTACCTCTTTGTTGTATGTTATGATTGTACTAGCAGTAGTCCCTGACCCAACCATGCTACGCACTCTGCAAGGACTTGGAAGGAAGAAAATAGTTTATCCCCCAGCTCACAACTTTTAGGTAGAAGACAAACGCAGCTGGTAGGTCCATTGCAACCAGAGGAAGCACGGAGCAGTAGCAATGGAGAGCTGCACGTGTGGCAGTGATCTCAGGGCACCGACTTAAAATCTGAAAATGCTTGTTTGTGAACTGAAGATATGGGCAACATTTTGCTAGTCCTCGAGGAGACGAGGCAGCAGCAGGCTCTTGAAGGCAAAGGTGAGGAGTTCATGGCTGATGAGATAAAAAGTGGGAGTGTTGGAGGTACACACAGAAAGGAGCAAGGTGTTAAAAGCAGATAGCCCAGGAAATGGTTGCAAGGCTAGGTGCATATGAAATATCTCAAGCAGTTATAATGAGAGGAGATTAATGAGTGTTCTGGCAGTATCCCAATATTGTGACTTTGCTCTGTGATGTCTTTTCCATGCCAAATTCATCACCTCTCAATGCCCTTTTCTCCAGAGGGGTCTTCTTTACAATGCAGAAGATAACAAAGGTTCTCTGAAAGGGAAAAATACATACTGCTGCTATAGAAGGCAATCACTGCATACCACCAGAACATATAGTAAAATGTAGGAGGGAAAAGGAAAATGAAAGAATTACAGCTCTAAACTGAAACAACTCTTTCTGAAGCATTCTGCGGGTTTTTTTTTTGTGTTGTCTGCAAATTCTTACTCGCTTAGGTTTGTAAGTAAAAAAAAAAAAAGAAAAAGCATGTTTGTTAAAAGATGTACTATTCACCACTTAACTAAGGAGATGAAAAGTCACAACTGTGCTGTGATGTTTTATTAAAATGTGAAAAAATAGCAAACTAGCAGCACAAGCCAATTAAATAATACTTCTTGTCTCCAGATTAGCCTACACACAGATTTATATTTACATGTATATTTTATTTGGCAAAAAAAAAATCGGCCTTTACCCAATATAATCAGACTTGATATTCCAGAAGGATTATCCATCCACAGTTGCTGGAAGCACAGCAACAAAATCTATTAAAAAACCACCAGTCCCACACATCAGACACTTGAGATCTGCAGCACATCAGCGCAGTATGTCCATAGCATTTCACAGTCCACGGGACAGCAAATATGTAAGAATGACCACTTATTAAGGCTGACATGTGGGGCCTTGAGGTGACCGTTTCAACTGTTCTTCTGTCCCTTAACACCAACGATGCTCACAAGAATCCTTTTTGAATGGGTGAAAGCTCAAATGATGCCCAGGGGTCCATTTAATTTTTGAGGAATTGTCTCTACCTAAAGAGGAGTAGCTGGCTGTACAATATGACTCAGTCCTCTGGATGCCCCTGTGTAAATCAGGAATTGGACCAGATGGCCTCTGAGGTTTTTTCCAACTTGCTTTTTCTATATCGTCATGCACATTTATGTTGAAACCAGCAAGATCCTGCCTTTGCCCTTCTAAATGAAGCATTAGAATGTCATTGCTAGGAAGATGCTGAAATCTTTGGTGTACCTAAACTGGGTATACTAAACTGGGAGGAGTGGCTGTGCTGCCATCCAGCGAGATCTGGACAGGCTGGAGAGCTGGGCAAAGGCAAACCCAATGAACTTCAACAAGAATAAGTGTAGAGTCCAACACCATGTACCAGTACGGGATAGGGGGTGGCCCGCTGTAAAGCAGCTCCATGGAGAGGGAACTTAGTGTCCTGGTGGATGATAAGTTCTCCATGGGACAGCAATGGGCCCTTATAGCCAAGAAGGCCAATGGTCTCCTGAGGTGAATAAAGAAGAGTGTGGCCAGCAGGTCCAGGGAGGTTCTCCTTCCCCTCTACTCTGACATAGTGAGACCACATCTGGAGTATTGTGTCCAGTTCTGGGCTCCCCAGTTCAAGAGGGACAGGGAAATACTGGAGAGAATCCAACAGAGGCTACGAGGATGCTGAAGGGACTGGAACATCTCTCTGATGAGGAAAGGCTGAGAGCCCTGGGGCTGTTTAACCTGGAGAAGAGAAGCCTCAGAGGGGATCTTATCAATGTTCGCAAAGATCTGCAGGGTGGGTGTCAAGTAGAAGGGTCCAGGCTCCTTGCAGTGGTGCCCTGGGATAGGATGAGAGGCAATGGTCACAAAGTGAAACCCAAGAAGTTCCACCTCAACATGAGGAAAAACTTCCTCACTGTGAGGGTGACAGAGCCTGTCCCAGGCTGCCCAGAGAGGCTGTGGAGTCTCCTGCTCTGCAGAATTCCAAGACCCCCCTGGCTCTGTTCCTGTGTGGGCTGCCCTGGGTGACCCTGCTCTGGCAGGGCGGTTGGACTCGATGATCTCCAGAGGTGCCTTCCAACCCCTACCATTCTAGGATTCTATAATTCTGTGTATGATTTTACTTTATAGTGTATTAAATAGAAAAGAAAAAGTAATTTAACATTCTTGCAGTGTTGTTAAAATCTGATAGTATTGAAACATATTTGCTTGAATACTTTGCTGAAACAAAGTTCTACCAAAACTAACATATTTTTGAGAGAAGTTTGGTTTTCAACAGCAGTATTTTCTGAGGATGTCAATATTCTCAGGAATCTCTTAAGTGAGTTAACTTGCAAACTTCTTTTCTAGGAGCACTTATTTATTCAACTTCTTCCAGTCTGAAAGGGAGTTAAATATTTTGGTGGTCATACATGGTGAAACCAGGAGAATGAGACATTTAAAAGAAAGGATGTAGCTCAGGGGTTTTAATCAATATGTCTTCATCAAAAGAGAGTACTTTTGACTTTTTCCTACACAATATAATTTTGATTTGCAAACTCATTCTCTTTTGGGAGATCTACATCCTCATTCGTAGCAAAAGTAAATCAATATTATTCAACTGGCTTCTGTGAAATTATATCCCTGAAAGCCAACTACGAATCTGGTCCATCTCTCCCATTAAAATTAATGGAAGAAAGATGTGTCCAAATGACCTAGAATACTTTGAATCTGTATTTTCTTGAGTTGTGTCAGAACAATGCTTTTAATAGTATCTATCTTTTTAGAGGTTGTGTGTGTGTGTGTGAATATTAAATGTGCTGAATGGCCTAAATGTAGACTGTGATTCATTATTCCCATATGAGCCCAGTCTACTTCTAGTCCATTGGTTAGGATATAATAAGAGACTGTTTTCATCAAGGACTTGGCATCCTCTTGAAAACTGGATTTGGATATGGCAGTGAGAATGAACATAGTACAAGTAGGGAAGTTAATCAACCTAAGCCAAAAGTCACAGCTCATACGAGCCTAGCACTCTGCACTCTTAAAATAAAATAAAAATAGAATATTAGCATTCCCTAGCATTTCACAATGTGAAACAAGCAAGCACACGAAAATGTTGTTAAAATCTTTTCTTCTACTATTTACTGGTTTTACGTTTCTTGTATCTCAGGGTATTTCTGGGGAATTTTCTGTTTTCTTAATCCTTTTCAGAGAAACCAAAAGGCAGTGTGATATACTTCTGCACACATGAACTTTGAAAAATTAGGCCTAAAAAATGTCTTTTCCCTCTTCCAGATTTTGTTCAGGTATGAGAGGAAATTAAGGTTGTGGCTTATCTATGTATGAGAGTAACGTGGACAGAAGTGACTATCATGGGACAAGCCAACAGATGTTGAATGAGGTAAGACCTGTTTTAAGCCCTTTTGCTGCAGATAGTATTGATTTACGTGACATGGTATCTAACAAAAGAGTTTGTGGCTTTCACATTTTAGAGCTTTTCTTCACAAGAGCTTTTCTATATAAATGTGGTTTGAACTCTTGCATGTCTTATCTTCCTATCCTTAGTTGTCAGACTTCTGGCACAGTGTATTGTGGATTATGTCAATACATATATTCCTGTTGTCTCTCAAGAAAGCATTTTGTGTGTTATTTTGGATGCCTTTTAGAGTAAGTTCATCCCCTTTGCTTTTGTACGTTCATAAGTTACATTTGCTTTTCATTCGACGTGAAACTGCTTTCTGGTGGAGATGAATGGCAATAGTAAAAGGATTGGTTCCCTGGAGAGTTAACTGCTAACCCAAATATTGATATTTTCTTTTAGACTTCATCACCACCCCACATTTTGAAATGCCCATAGTTCTAAAACTCCCTTAATTTCACTGGGAGCCAGACAGAAGTTCAGTTTACCCCATGTGGAGCAAATTCTGGACTGCTGCTTTTTATGGAATCCACAGCCCTTTTTCTGCAGAGTTCATGAACTGAGATCCAGTGGAAGCATGAATTTATATTCTAAATGATGGCTCTGACTAGCCTGCCAGAACACTTCAGTGAAAAATATTCATGAAAGCATACATATTTTCCACCCAAAGAGTCTTTTTTTTTTTTTTTTTTCTTCATATTCATGCTTCAGAAAGTATAACTCTTACCGTGGACTATGTGTATGCAAAACCTGAATGCTGGAGCATCTCTATCACTATCACAAGAGGTTAGTCTGAGTCTGTCCATGCTGTGGGCCTGGGAGTGATTCATTGGATCTGTACATTGTGCATTAAATTTTCTATCATTAACTGTAGGTGAAGGGACTGGAGAATAGATCATATGAGGACTGTTTGAAGGAGCTGGGTCTGTTTAGTTTGAGGAAGAGGAGGCTGAGGGGAGACCTCATCACTCTCTGCAGCTCCCTGAAAGGACATTGTAGAGAGGCTGGTGCTGGGCTCTTCTCTCAGGTCATTAGGGATAGAACCAGAGGGAATGGCCTCAAGCTGAAACAAGGTAGGGTTAGACTGGACATTAGGAAAAAATTCTTCATGGGAAGAGTGGTGAGATATTGGAATGGGCTGCCCAGGGAGGGGAGTGAGTCCCCATCCCTGGATCTGTTTAAACATCGCTTGGATGTGGTGTTGGGGGACATGGTCTAGGGGTGAACTTGTAGAATAGGGCTAATGGTTGGACACGATGATCCCAAGGGTCTTTTCCAACCTAAATGATTCTGTGTTTGTAGTATATGCAAATCCTGCAGACTTCAAGAAGGCTGTGCATTGCTGGGGTTTGGATGCAGGTGGAACCTACTGGTACAAATGGGTTTTGCAGGTACTTACCTGGAGCTTACTGTGAGGAGTACAAACTGCAGAAGAATTTGGAGACAGCATGAAGACATTGGTCAGATAAATTTACAACATACCTTCACTTTAATCTCTTGATGAATAAACCTTACATGTTTATAAGTGGGATGTTCACAATGGCTAATTTAGCCTTGGGCTTTTTTCATCCCAAACTGTCTCTGTACTTGGTAGCAAAAGAGGCTCCAGGAAAGGATATTTCACAGCTGTGGCCAGGAGACATTTCATAAGGAGGTTAACCCCTGAGTTCAAAGATGGCCTTGGTAAATACCCTGACCCTACAGCTTTCAGGTTTTTACTCAGACATGCGGTATAAGAAACTGCATTTGTGAGCTGGCTAGACACGTTGCACAAGCCAGGAGCGTGCACTCAGTTAACATGTTTGTTTCTGAGAGTTGATGTATTATAGTGAAAGACTAACAGACTGCCATATAGCATTTCAAGAACCACAAAAATGAGCAAAAACGCGAGAAAAGCCATATATGTCATAATATTTGAATGCTGCTGTTTTTTGAAATTAAAAATGTTAGGCCTTTTTCTTTCTCAGAAAGCATTTTTAATTCAAAGGAAGACAATTTGGGAGACTAAATAAGTCAACTGTTATCTTGGTAGCTTTTATTTCTTCTTTCCTTATAGCTTTAGCTGAGAAAATCTGGGCCATTGAAGCATTTTCTGTTAGCAGTAGCATGTCTGAATCTGTCAGGAATGGCCTGACAATTAGCACTTCTTATTCAGATGGTCACTTGGGAAAGAAGAGATCCTAACTTCTGATCCAGTAACACCAAGGGTTACTTTATTTGTGGCTAGAAGACAAACTCTTCTTAGCCCACTACAAGCCACATAGCGAGAACCAGTAGACAGTTGCGGGTTTGGGAACCAGAAGGACTTTCTCCATCCAAGCTGCCACTCCTTGCAGACGCAACAGCAGCAGATATTTGTTAGTGGAGGTACCTGTAAGTGGGACATTCTGGTGACACATTTAGTGAGCCTGCACCATAGCACGTGCTCCTGGCAAGAAACCTAAAACTTAATGTTAAGTTGCTTTTATACATCAGATGATTCTGAAACTTGGTAACAGTAATTATGGTTAATTTATTTATGGCTGATTTCTAACAGATGAGCAAGGTCTTCTTAGCTTTTAGAAGGTTCATTTGATTAATGATATCCATTTTTTTCTCTTGAGTATAGTCTTTAATTCTGAGCACAAGTGAATATTGGCCTTAGCTGTAATATATGTGCTCTTTTCCATTCCCTTGTATTGTCATTAGGGATTTTTCTGGCTATATGTTCTTTTTCACATCTCTCTGATAAATTAGAGATTCCTTTTTAAAATGTAGGAGTCAGGAACATTCTTTCAGTTTGTGGCATTTTCTTGGGTCAACTTGGATCTGCAAAGCAACAGAGTCTTCGTTCCTGATTTTTTTTTCCCCTCAGTTGCAGAGCGTACATGAAATTCCCAGTGAAATCAGTCCTATTTCATCGATTGACAGAGATTTCCACCAGTTATTTTCACGCAAAACAGAATTTGACCTGTTATTTTTCTACGTGACAACCTCACAAATGCTCTTTACATTTATTTAGCCACATGTTGATAATTCTAAAGATGAAAAAATCTCGCTGAGCACAAAGAGAATGTGAAATCTGACATCTTTAAAACTTAATACTTCAGGGCTGAGAAATACCAGTGTTTTGGTTTGGTTTTCCTTGTTTTTTGGTTTTCTTTCTTTTCTTCTTCATTTATTTTACAATATTTTAAATTCTGTGTTTACTCTAGAGTAGAAATGGCTTCTGAAAAGGAAAGCAGAGCATCTATAACTAGATCTGTCATACGTACTTGACAAAGAGGAATGTCCTATGGATATTTTGGCTATCTCGGTATATAACATTCTTACAATATCTTATTCTTTATAACATCTCTTGCCATATCTCAGAAGACAGTGATATGACACATTTTTAGCCACCTGTGAAACCACTCCCTCTAGTAAAAGCATCCATTTCATAATATTGCAGTCCAACTCAGTGAAGCTGTGAGGACACATGGAAGGTATTATGTGAACTTGAAATATAGCAAGTATATTCTGCAGTTTAGAAAAGTGAGAGTTTAAGACGTCCACGTGCGTACCTTACATCTCAGAAGAGGTGGAAAGAGATATGTGGATGTATAGGAAATACTTAATGAACAAGAAAGGTGAAAAAAAAAAATGCTAGGAGAAATTTGTCATGTAAGTCAACAGTGTCTGTAGCTTTTTGGACGGCCAATGCGTTTCATCTTAACTTCTGTAAGCAAACACAAAAGAGTTTGCAATTTTAGGGGAGTATCTTTTAGCAGTTGAGACAGTGACAACTAAGTAGAGTTGGTAAGTTCTTTTCACTAGGAAAGCAGGTTAGGGGAAAAGTAAAAGGTATTTTCAAATACATAAAAGCATAATTTACATATTATTACTTTAAAATATATTTTACATTAAAAAAAAAATCTAAAACCATTGGACATTCCCCACTCAACTGTTGCAATAGTTGGGGAAAATGTAACAGAACAGAATGGTAGGAACTAAAATATGATAGAAAGGGTTCCTTTCTGTCTTATTTCCTGAAAAAAAAAAGTCAATGGAAATGACTGATAGAAAGATTTTCAGTATTTTTCAGGAAACTTAAACTTATGTGTATTTCTTCCTGATGAATGTGCAGTGCTAACATAACACAAGTGCTAGGTGACATCCTGACAGTGGAGACGTCAATGGGATAATTGTCCAAATTTCCTTCATGCATTCAAATTCCAGTTCTAATCCTGTTTAAGCCACTCTTGCTTCTCTAAAGGTCCTTTCAAATTGATGTTTTCCATGACTAGTGAGTCTGGTTTGAATTTTCAGAAAGCATTACAGGAGCTCCTTACACCATGGCAGTGTTAGAAAGATATGCTCCTTTTGATATGATTTAAAACTAAATGTTGAATTGAGTAGAAAAACGTGACTGTTGCCAATGTCAGTCTTGGCTTATTTCGAAGGAAATAAAGTAACTCAAGCTTAAATTAATCTAACTCCTGAGCTGTTAAGTGCTTCATTGGTCTTTGGACCTCTTTGTCTTGATTTCAGGTTTCTCATGCAAAGATTATACACCCAGATGGGATTTAACTTTGTTGTATCATGTTGTTAACTTGTCCAGATAGAATCTCCTAACAGGCTCAACGACGACTTCAGTGACACAAACATTAATAAAGTAAAATGAATGGAAATGCTTGATATGTTTTATGTCAGTGAGTTCTGGGAATGCAAAATAGCTTCAGTGGAGTTACAGAAGAGAAGACCATGGACCATTAACTTCTGGAATTTCCTGATCTGAGTGGTTGATTGAGCAACCTCAGTGCTGCATTTGAGGCTAGACTTTGCATTTGACTGGGCATACTTTTTATATGCTTTCATATATTTTAATATAACCTGCATGGGGTATTTTCATTTCTTAAATACTTGGAAGGCGTGATTTTGTTCAGCAGGGGAAAGTTCATAGAGTACATGTAGGGTGTGGATCTAGTTTGCCCAATTATATTCAACTCTGAAACTTTCAGCAACACTGTATCTTAAAGGATTTGCTGCTGGGATTCCATATGCACATCTGGTTTTCCACCATGTATTAAAACAAATAAGTAAAGTCCTGGTCAACCACGAGTTTTGAACTTCAGCTCTGATACTATTGGATGTGTATGTGTGGCCTCCCAGTTACGTGCAGAGTTACGCTGAGGTCAGTGAGGCTTGTGTAACCCATCAAGGAGCATGTGTTAAATACCTCACTCTGACTGTGTGGGGTGTGTAAGTTGATTATGGTCTCTACATCAACCTTGCTGGTTCTTCTGACTGTATGGACGTATGCCTGATGTTCTGGTGGCCTCAGGTTAAACTTCAGGTAAAGAGGCACTATATTTATGAGTGCACAGGCACATTCAGCCTGAGATCAAGACTTTGAAATCATGCGTTGGAGGTAGATTTAGGGAAATAAAACCCTTAGAAGGTTCACAACTCACAAGGAGGATGCTGAAATACAAACACACCCTCTGAGGGCTGTGAGTCAATGTTAGCTTTGGAGCCCTGGCTCTCAGCTCTTCTTTTAGCCACACTTTCCTTACGTTTATTCACTTGATGAAATGCATTGACATGTGCTATTTGTCAGTGACCACTTGGGAAAAAGTAATTGATTTTATTTTATTTTATTTTATTTTATCTTATTTTATATTTTATTTTATTTTATTTTTCTAATGCAGCAGATTTATCATCTTGGATCTGATGAGAACTGTGCTTCCTTTACCTCTCCTGTATTAGGTTTTTAAGTCTGTGTACTGAGAACTGCATAGAAAAGCATCTTATTTACTATGACAGGTTAAGCTGCTGTTTTACCAAGTCCAGTTGCCACAACAGGTATTAAAGAGGAAGATGTCCCCCTTCAGTCTCTGCTCTCTCTGCATCTGTAAAGCACGCCACACATAGCAAAATATGATATATTGGTGAGCACTTTAGATCACAGGCATAAGATCTGATTGCATTTAATTCGTAGGATCTAAACAGAAAAGCAAAGAAAGCAAACCTTCCAGCGTGTCAGCTCAGAGAACAGGAACTCCTCCTCATTGGCATGGAATGAAAGAACTGTAGAGAAAGAATCTAGCTACTGGATGTATATGATTTTGTCAACTTCGTATGAAAAACAGCACTGTCTTGTTGGATCTGCATCCAGTCAGGGTGGAGCACAAAGGAAAAAGAGCTTTTGAGGAATGCTAAGGACGGGGCCTATAAATTAAGACATTCCTTAGCAGCTTTAAGCAACGTAGCCTAAGGCCCAGTAGCACTTTGGCCATAGCAGCTACAAGAGCTCTGTTTGGGCTAATTGTTGAATATTTTCTTTTGTTTCTTAGTGCTTTTATTTCAAGAGCTTTTGTAGCCCATGCTGAGCTCCATGCTACTACTCCTGTGCTATGTGGACTTTATGGATGAGCTAGCTTCATGGTACATATATATGACCTGTGGTATAGACATCCCTCAGTAGCATGAAGGAGGGTCTTTTCTCATGTCATTCACATAGAAGTGGAAAAAGAATCTGTTCCTTATTTTGTATGAGGAATGGTTATAACCCCACTTGCAGTGAATTAGCAGCTGGGAGACAGAAGGGTTTTTTTTCTCTTTTCCTAGACCATTGAACTAGTCTCAGTGTTGCTAAAGAACAGCGTAATAGCTTGAACTCTGCAATGCTAATAAATGCCTTTTACTTGAGAAAGGTAGTTTGAGAACTTTTATATCTCGCCAAAAAGAATGATGATTGGTTCACTCCCTTCTAGTCCAAAAATAAGACTCTTCTGGCATCCTCAGGTGGATGTCTCTGAGCAACTTGGCTAGCACGTGCTCCAGCAGACTGGGGAAGTGCTAAGAAAAGAAACCTTTAGGGGAGAATTTAGAACTGTTACTTTGCCACTACCTGCCTCTGATTTCTATAGACGCTAGCGTATAATTAGGTGGTTAGGAGAGGGTGTTTCATTCTAATGTACTCCACAAAACTGCTTTTAATAAGGAGAAAAAGTTCTAGCAGGTTTTTGGTTTGGTTTTTTTGGGTTTTTTTTTGCAAAGCAAGATTCTTCAAGGAAGAAGCAGATTCTACCCTGGGAAAATTACTTAGGGAAGGATGCAGCGAAAAATGTGTTTTGCTCACAGCAAAATTTGTAAACCCGGAGTGGATGAGAATAACATATCTCTGTGCTGCTTGAAATTGGCAAAAAGCCAGATTTTTTTTTTTTTTTTTTTTTTTTTCCCCTGCCTGGCTTTATTTTAACATTTTTGCAGTTGTATAGAATACTGTTATGTTTATCTTGGGAGCCACTGGCATGAAGCTTCATGCAAGTGTATAAGACCACAGAACGAAGCACATCACTGACTTGATTTTTCTTGCGGTAATTTATTTCACTGAGCTAAGCTAAGTAGCACTTATTTACTTCAGGCTCAGAGAGCAGAGATTAAAGCAGGGGGCTTTAGCATGGCTGGAATGTGATGTCACAAGAGACTTTTTGACTTCATTAATTACTTTGAAAGTGCTAAAAAAATTTTAGTGCCATAAGGATTCCAAACAAAGGCAAAATATGTAGTTACATATAACCTTGCCTGAAGTTCTTTTGCAGGGAAGAAAGTTCTCAAATAAAATTAATTAGGAAACTGTCATATCTTAAAAATCAAAGTTAGATCCCTTCGCTGAAGAATTAAGGAATTAATGCAATTAATTTCTCCTTGCTGACATTAAAGAAGCAATGAAACTTAAGATTGGAAGTGTTCCATGGAAAATGGGGATGGAATGGATGAATATTTGGGGATATGGTCTAGGGGTGAACTTGTAGAGTAGGGCTAATGGTTGGACATGATGATCCCAAGGGTCTTTTCCAACCTGAGTGATTCTGTGATTCTATTTAAGTTTTTGTCTTTAGTGTTCTGGAAAAAAAATGGCAATGTAAATAATTCTCTAGCATTTATTTTTAAAAGGTTAATCTTAAGGGAAGTTAATGTATCGAGGGCACATTAAGACGTATCGTAGATCCTCTGAGTTCACTACGTGATTGTGTTTTGGCAACTTGGATTTCACTGAAGGTGAACTGGAATTGAGTGGAATCTTTTCTAACCTTGGGGCTGCAAAGTGATTTTGAAGAGCTGTGCAGTTGTGCAGTGCCACCTGTTTGAGCTACTATATAACTAAGTAGAATTAAGAATTTTATTTCATTAATATTTAGAGAAAAAAGAATTGTTTCAGATTTTGGGTGCAAAAGCTGATCTTTCTTCACACTCAAACTAGGTCCAGAAATGATACAGCTGTTACTGTTCCATCCTTTCTTCTCTTGTAAGTACCTAGGGTTGGACTGACACGATAATTTGTGCCATGTGGCTCCAAGATCAAGGATGTAGAATTAAGTTACCTAGATTTTTTTTTTTTTTTCCACTGTCAGGTGAAGATGACAAAGTTAAACACTGAGAACTATATTCTTAACTCTGTAGTCCAAATTTATTTATCAGCTCTTTAATTTTATGGTTGCTAATGAAGAATAGTTTGGATGTATCTTCATTCAGCTTGGATTTTGAGGGTTTGCCTGAATTTCTTGAAGACTTTTGCTCTGTTTTCTGTATATGGGGTCACCAATTGCCCAAGAGCTTCAACCTGGCTTCTGGGTGTGAGGAATCACCAACAAATGAACTGTACAGCTCTTGCCTTGCTTGCCAGTGAAATCTTTGACTTAGAAAACCAGGGGCTGTAGAAATAATATCACCTAGCTAACAAGAATAATAATTTGCTACGATGTGCTAATAAGCTACTGGGTGTCTTTCAGAACCTGTGGAGACTTTTGTGGCCCTACCTCCATGTAAGACTGTAATTTTAGCTATCCCTATCTCTCTGTTGAATTTAAGGAGCAAACCAGCTCCTTCTCAAGAAACAAAGTCCCTTCTCTTACCTATCATGGACCTAAGCACTGCCACCATCCTCCACCTGTGAAGGGGCAGAGCTTTTTAAAGTTGTATCTAATTTAGGACAAGGACCAGATTAACATTTTCCACTGAATGCTGTTGTGGAATTAAAATTCAGAACTGCCTGTGTGTTTACCGTAGGAAGTCTGGACCTGATCGGTGTGATCCAAGACTGAGGATCTGGGTGAGAGGTGTTAGCTGAGCAAAACTCTGGCCTTCGTTGCAAACTGTGTATGCTCAGAGCTGAGTGTTGCAAGAACTGATGTAGTTTTCAGTTTTCATGCCTGTAGATTGAAAGTGCTGGGTTGTACACCTTGCTGACACTTTAGTAAATAAGAGCTTGATGTCTACGTCAAACTTTTAGACTTTATACATTCAATAGTTACTCATTTTAGTAGATTTCTCGGGCTGCTACGCTGTTGTACATAGAAGCACAGAATTGTTAAGTTTGGAAATGACCTCCAAGATCATAGAATCAATCACAGAATCATAGAATTATAGAATAGTTTTGGCTGGAAGGGACCTTCAAGACCATCAAGTCCAACCTCACTCCCAGCCCTATCAAACCCACTAAACCCTGTCCCTAAGCACAACATCCAACTGCCTCTTAAACCCCTCCAGGGATGGTGGCTCCACCCCCTCCCTGGGCAGCCCATTCCAGTGCCTGACAACCCTTTCTGGAAAGAAATGCTTCCTGAGATCCAGCCTGAACCTCCACTGCTTCAACTTCAGGCCATTTCCTCTTGTTCTGTCCCTTGTCACCAGGCAGAACAGACCAACTCCCACCTTGCTATAACTTCCCTTCAGGTGGTTGTAGAGGGCAATAAGGTCTCCCCTCAGCCTTCTGTTCTCAAGGCCAAACAGCCCCAGATCCTTCAGCCTTTCCTCATAAGAGACATGCTCCAAACCCTTTCCTAGCTTTGTAGCCCACCTCTGTACCCTCTCCAGCACCTCAATGTCTTTCTTGCAGAGAGGGACCCAAAACTGGACACAGTATTTGAGGTACGGCATCATCAAGTCCAACTTTCCACCCATCACCTCCATGACCACTAAACCATGTCCCAGAGAGCCTCATCTAGATGTTTTTTGAACACCTCCAGGGATGGTGATTCCACCACTTCCCTGGGCAGCCTGTTCCAGTGCTTAACTACTCTTTCAGTAAAGCAGAATATGCAAGATGTGGCACATAGGGGTGTTTCTCTTCTAAATTTAAAGCCAGTTACAGCTGCCCCTCTTTCTGCCATAAAGCTTTATTTGGTTTTATTTTTCAGTTGCCAAAATAATCACACGCTCCATAGATCAAGAGTTTCGGCTGCTTCTTATCTCTGTTGACTTTCTGAAACATCCAGCTTTGCCTAGATAATTTCTGCAAACAAATGTGCTTTTAGGTACACTGCCATATAGTAAGCTGAAAATATTAAATGATAGAGTAAGAATTTTAATGGGACTCACTTACATGTGGTTCGAAATAATAATTTATTTTCCAGTGCTGGTTGCAGAGTCATCCACGTGCGTGAAGACAGTTTTGAAAAGCTAACACATTAAAGTGAAGATTAAGCATCAGCTCCCTAGTTATGGGTTGTTTGGTATGGAAATGGAAGAGCTGAGGAGGACTGCAGATCGTGTCTCTGCTCAGTAGTCTGAATAAAAAAAAAAACAAACCCTTTATTTATTATGCTCAAGTCTTGCATCCCCTGCTAGAAATGCCAAAGGGAGTCCTTTTGTTTGGCAGATGCCTTGTTAGGAGTGTCCAGAGGCCGTGTCAGTGAAAAAGATAATTTATAGTACTTTATAGTATTATAGCATTATATAGTATTAACATATAGTATAGTATTATAGTATTAAAGTATTAAAGTATTATAGTATTTATAGTACTATTAATACTATAATATTGTTATAAATAATATATACATACTATATTATATATATATACTATATTGTTATAAGTACTATAATATTGTTAGCTAAGTGATATTATTTCTACAACCCCTGGTTTTCTAAGTTAAAGATTTCACTGGCAAGCAAGGCAAGAGCTGTATAGTATTTAGTACTATAACTACTATAATACTTTATAGTATTTAAGGACTGATCAGGCAGCAGAATTAAACAGGCCATGCTCAAACCAAAGATGCTTTCACCCTCCAGCTGCTTTCAAACACGAAACTGTTGTGCAGGTATTTTTTTAATGAAATGACTGGAGTAATCCTGTAATGTGAAAAGGGTAGAAATAGCAGCTGCTGGTTTGTGAACTTCTTCTTGTAGCTTAGAGAACTGACATCCCTAGTTTTTTGATCCCCTAATTTGAAAGAGTTGTGTTTAATTTGCAGTTGACTTGCAAATCACAGAGTGCGTATTTCAGAACGACGTGGCGAAGCTTTTAAATACCCTTCAGAGCTTAGTGCTCCTAGATTGGTCCCCAGGGGTAACTTTGGAAGCAAGCTAGATCACAGAAGCTCACAGGACACAAGGTAGTCACTGCTTTAGGTAAATCTGAAGGCGGAGGTGTGTGTCCAGCCTGGGATCCTGCTCACTGCTAGAGGAGACTGATCACATACAAGGGGAATCTTTTCTGTAGGATGACTCGGAGGAAATACCTGAAAATCCTGTATTAACGGGAGACATTTCACTATAGAACAGTGCAAAGAGCAGTAACAAATTGCCATAGCTGTTCACCCACAACCTCTAAAGGAACTCAGGTAAAACTGAGCACATAGCAGCAGTATCTAAAATGGATTCCTGAGAGCTATGAGTCATTAAGTCTCTTTTCCATCCCAGGAAAATACAATAATACATTTATATACAATACATAACACAATTATATACAGTAAGAGTGCACACACAGATGGTGGGAAAGAGCCACCACAGCTTTCGAAAGTGTCTCCTCACAAATCCATTTGAATTCTTGGAAGGAGTAAAGGACCACATGGATAGGGTTGCCCTCATTGGTATTGTGTATGAAGAGTAAAAAACCAACACCCTTTGTGTCCTTACTAAAGCTTCTCAAAGAAATAAAGCTATCACGGGATGAAAAATATCCAGAAAATTAAGAATAATCATAAATGTTCATGTATTTTCAGAATGACATGAGATTCCTGGTTGAGTCTTGTTCCAGAACTGTGTCTCTTAACGTTGAAACTATATGATCTTTAAAGTCCCTTCCAACCCAAACCATTCTGTGGCTTTATGATTACTAAATACTGTGTGAAAGTGATGAAGTGTGACTTGAAAAAGACTGATGATGATACAAAATTGTTGAGAGTCATAAAAAAAAGAAATTAAAATGGAGTCTAAAGAACTGCAGAGTGATCTGGTAATGCTGAATGACTAGGCAGATAAAATTCATCTTGATAGATACAAAGTAATGCACTTGGGGAATTTACCATCTAATTATATATGCAGAGTGGTGGGCTTTAATTTAGGCTCAGGAAGCCCCTAAACTGCTGACTGTCAGAAACTGGGAGGCTTACAGGAGAATATCACTGTGTGTATGCCCTGTATCTCCTATGTTATCCCTTAACATCTGCTATTGACCACTGTTAGGCAGAAAACTGAGCTAGATGGACCTTTAGTCTGACTCAGTACAGCTGCTCTTATATTCTAGGGAGTGCAAGGGAAAGAAAGGAAATGTGATTTTTTTTTTAATTTTTATTTTTTTTTAACAGTAGAGATTGCAGCTAAAATCGAATGGAATTTCATAAGACAAAGGGGTGAATCAGGGGAAAGCACATTTTTAGCTCAAGGGCTTTGTCTGCTGAATTTCAAAGGTCTGCGGCAAAGGCTTCCATTGCAAACATCTCTCAGGAAAAGGTCATCATCTTTCATAATTGAAGAGCAACCTAAACATGAGGGTTGCTTTTAGTATTTAATGCTGTTTATCATGCCTTAGATATTACCTCCCATAATAGGCAAGATTGATTTTTATTCTTTTTTTTTTTTTTTTTTTTTTCTGAAGGAAAGCAAACCTGTATTGACTGAGCAGATGAAACAAGCTGCTGTAAGAGGTGGATTGGTTGGCACTGTTGTCTTAGCACACAGAGGGAAGCAGGGAACCACAGGTCTGGTTTGGGGTAAGGGACAATTGCTGTTCAAGCTGTGGAGGTTGAGAAAAACCTGGACAGGATTGGAGAGTTGAGCAGGGATAAATTTAATGAACTATAACAAAGGCAAGTGTAGAGTCTGGCAGCTGGGAAAGAACAATCCCAGGTACCAGTATAGGCTGGGGACCAATCTGTTGGAAAGCAGCTCAGAGGAAAGGGACCTGGGGGTCCTGGTGGCCAGCAGGATGGCCATGAGCCAGCAATGGGCCCTTGTGGCCAGGGAGGCCAATGGCATCCTGGAGTGTGTCAGAAGAGGTGTGGTTAGTAGGTCGAGAGAGGTTCTCCTCCCCCTCTACTCTGCCCTGGTGAGGCTGCATCAGGAATACTGTGTCCAGTTCTGGGGCCCCCAGTTCAAGAAGGACAGGGAACCGCTTGAGAGAGTCCAGCACAGAGCCACAGGGATGCTGAAGGGTGTGGAACATCTCCCTGCTGAGGAAAGGCTGAGGACCTGGGGCTCTTTAGCTTGAAGAAGAGGAGCCTGAGGGGTGACCTCAGTAATGTTTATAAATATGTAAATGGAGAGCATCAGGAGGATGGAGCCAGGCTCTGCTCAGTGATGTCCAGTGATAGAACACAGGGCAATGGGTGCAAGCTGGAACATAGGAGGTTCCGTGGAAACATGAGGAGAAACTTTTTCATGGTGAGGGTGACAGAGCCTGGAACAAGCTGTTCAGGAAGGGTGTGGAGTCTCCTTCTCTGGAGACATTCAAACCCCACCTGGATCTGTTCCTGTGTGACCTGCTCTAGGTGATCCTGCTCTGGCAGTGGGATTGGGCTAGATGATCTTTCGAAGTCCCTTCCAACCCTTAACATTCTGTGATTCTGTGAAAACCAGAGGCAAAAGGTTGTATGATGTGGACCAAATCTTTCTTTACTGAGCTGCACAACAGAAAAGATACTCTGGAAGGAGATTTTTTAATTTTTCTTTTTTTTTTAATATTTAAACATGAGTTCAATGTAGAGAAGTTTCATCCTCCTTGTTTCCAGATGCTCAATGCCTTTCCAAACACAAGATGGTTAAGCTAGAGGTCTTGTTAGGGTAGAACACAGGTACCTTTAGAAGATGAAGTAATCTGATAGAAGGTCTGAATTACTTTCTGTTATTTTCCTTGCTTAATCAAAGTTGTGGGCATTTGAGCTTTTAATTTAGATGTGAATTAAAAATATGGTGCTTTTCATAACCTTCAACAAGGGCAAGCATTTTCTGCTGCCCTGAAAATGAACATTTTATTGGAGCACACGAACTGGTTGATAAATTAAGCAACACTGGTAGAGGAAAAAGGTTGTCATTATGAAATTAATAAACATATTCCTGATGTATTTTTTCTGCTTCAGCATTTTTCCAAACTCACACGTGATGAAAAGCCACCTGCAAACCAACTGCTTGGCTACTACAGCGTATCATGTGAAACTTCACTGCAAATTCTTCCCTTCTTTCATGTCTCCTTGCTGAGGATGGAGTTGGGAAGATGATAATACACAGAAGTGTGCTCAGCTGCTCTTTCAGACATTGCCATGAACACTGTGTAGCACCACCCAGAAAACATCCTGGGCACTTTCTTTCTATCCTGTGGGCTTGAAATATCATAAGGGCAACGCTAAAAGGTCTTTTGCATTTCTGGACTCTTGGCTAGGCTGTTCCATATGACATGGAACGGGCTGGTGGATAAAGGTTGGGTAATGCATAGTCTGCCTTTGAGGTTCTCAGCCACATGTGTTAACTGAGCTCCATTAGTTAAGTAGAATGATAAAACCTGAAGGTCTTAACTGCCTGATAATTTGTCATGAAATCCATCTCCTTCCAAATTTTGATTGCATCTCTATTTAATGAAGGGGAGTAGCCATCTTTCAGATCCATCTAAACTGTAAAAAAAATGTTTATACAAGTGCCTGTAGCTCAGAAAAAGGCTTTATTCTTCTCTAAATCCTGTAAAATATGCAGCTGGAGTGGTTTTGTTCTTTAAATTTGCAGTGAGATCCAAGAGACTGAGGCATTAATTCTGTCAGTTGCATAAAGCTTTTTTTCTTTTTTTCTTTTTTTTTTTTCTTTTCCTAGAAGCTTATTGTTTTGCAAGGAAACTCAATTAGCAGAGTATGTATAATTGTGGGCATGGCATGTATTTCTTCCTTGGTGGGTCTCACTGATGGCGGCATCAGATAAAAGGATTAGCAGGAACTGTGCCATAGCAATGCAGATCTCTCATTTACCTGGAGAAAGCCTTCTGCTGCCTTGACAGCTGTATAAGACTGTCAGCCAGGGGCAAAGAATCCTAACTTGCAGTCTAATTTGGTTGAAACTTGAATGCATGGGAGAGCGCAGCTATTACCTCCACCCAAACCGAAATGAGTCAACCTGTTGGTAGCTTGAACGAATGAGCAACTTTTAAAGAAAGAGCGTTAAGACTTGAGTTACCGTTTGCACTGTCGGTCTTTTACAAAGGCAGAACTCCCCTTCTCACAGGAGTGTTGTCTTCTCTCCGTGTCTGTGGAGCTGTGTGTGCTTGTAAGTTAACGCTATCTTCTAC
Source organism: Todiramphus chloris collaris (assembly GCA_025345505.1). Lineage (NCBI taxonomy): Eukaryota > Metazoa > Chordata > Aves > Coraciiformes > Alcedinidae > Todiramphus > Todiramphus chloris. Next base: position 3,019,565 of record JANVCC010000048.1, on the reverse strand, counting down.
ATACCTTCTTCTTATGTTCTTATGTATCTGGGGTGCATAAAGAAGAGCGTGGCCAGCAGGTTGAGGGAGGTTCTCTCTGATCTAGTGAGACCACATCTGGAGTACTGTGTCCAGTTCTGGGCTCCCCAGTTTAAGAGGGACAGGGAAATACTGGAGAGAGTCCAAGGGAGGCTACGAGGATGATGAAGGGACTGGAACATCTCTGATGAGGAAAGGCTGAGAGCCCTGGGGCTGTTTAGCCTGGAGAAGAGAAGCCTGAGAGGGGATCTTAGGAATGTTCACAAGGATCTCAAGGGTGGGGGTCGAGTAGAAGGGACCAGGCTCTTTGCAGTGGTGCCCTGGGATAGGACAAGAGGCAATGGTCACAAGGTGAAACCCAAGAAGTTCCACCTCAACATGAGGACGAACTTCTTCCCTGTGAGAGTGCCAGAGCCTGGCCCAGGCTGCCCAGAGAGGCTGTGGAGTCTCCTGCTCTGGAGACTTTCCAGCCCCCCCTGGCTCTGTTCCTGTGTGGGCTGCCCTGGGTGACCCTGCTCTGGCAGGGGGGTTGGATTCTATGATCTCCAGGGTTCCTTCCCAAACCCCTACCATTCTATAAGTCTATGACACATTCTGAAATCTTTTAATAATCTATGCACATGAACAGCAATTACAAAGGTGAGATCAACACACAGCCTCTCACTCACAGATGAACAGCTGCCTGTGCACATGCTTAGCCCTAAATCTCTCTGCTCGACTGCCATTTTAAAAGCTCACTGCACTGGTTTCTGTGACATTTGTCTTCTCCTTACTGGGGAAGAAGCAACAACTGCATTTGTGCAGTGTTAGTAGCTTGGGCTGTATTTGAATCAGCTGTCACAAGAAAGTGGAGTTAAGCTGCATAAATGTATGTGTGCGTAGGGGGGAGAGATTCTTTATCTGCTGTAAGAAAATAATAAAAATTTAAAAGACTCTTTGGAGGTATCTTGAGTGTGCTGGTGGCACATGCTTGGCATATGAAATGCTGGACACTTTTGCCAGCGAATGTGCCTAATTACAATCTCCTTATCATAAACAATTACCATTAAATGCAGTGCGTGATGGAAGGGGGAGGAGGAAGAAACCCAGGTAGGATTGTTTGGAGCTGCATGAGTCTGTGTTTGCCTCAGGCTTAGTTAGCTGTCAAGAAAACCCCTGGAGCACCCAGAATTCACAGGCTGATCATAATCAATAAAGGCAGAAGCCCAGGCCAGGGAAGGAGGACACACATGTGTTGTCCTCTTGACCACTGCAGGATAATACTGTGCGCTGCTGAGTAATTGCAAAGAGATATGGGGGTCAGAAACACAGCCTGACTTTAGGCATCTGTAAGTGGTGCATGAAGCTCTGATCAAAGCGAGGGGATCACTGTGTGAGCTGGATGTCTGCTTTTCCGTGGTCAATAAGGTTGTTTTGTGATTTGTGTCCTTTGGGTTCCTGCGTTTCTTTGCACGGGGGCACAGGGTGCTCCCGCGGGGAGGGAGAAGCCACAGAAAGGTCAGGCTTCTGCTTGATGAGTATCAGCTAACAGCATGGATTGGCAGTGCTCTCAGCAACTCCTCGTGAGAGAAGGTATGGAAGGAAGAGCAGCGCCTCGTGTTCATGAGTGCAAAAAACTATCACCTGCCATACTGCAGCAAATCCAGCTCTCTTCTTAAGATGGCTTCGGAGCAGACTTCCAATGACTGCTGTATTTGGTCAGTTTATCTATCAAAGTGAGCTCCTAGATGTTGCTGCCTGTGAATTCTTGCTCCATGTTTTGCCTTAAGGGATTTTGGGGAGTGATCACAGAACAAAAATCTGATTCCATTGTTAAATGAGTCAGTACAAGGCCTGTGTGAGTGCAGTGTTAAATGCTGTAAGAGAACAGCCTTCTTTACAACATGACCCAGACCCAAGCTTTTAAAGCCCATCATGAAGTTAGTGTGTCTGTACAAACTCTCATGCATCAGTTGAGGATGCTGCAGCCTAAACAGGCCGTACAGTCAAAGCCTCCAGCATAAGTTGGGTGATTTAGTTGAGTATAACATGCTGGGATCTATGGTAACCTGAGTTATTTCTTCTGCTTTAAGAATACACATAGGACCAATCACCACAGAGAAGCTGATACAACTTTGTCCTGTATCCAAGACTTGCGCATTAGAATCACTGTATAGATATGTTCCTTCATGCTCATGTCATTTATCATCTTGCTGTTTGGATACTCTGTCTACACTCCCATGCTATTGATAGAGGAGAATTGTAAGGAGCCGCAGTGGTATCACAGGTTTGGGATAAAAAGCAGAGGATGCAACCTCAGGCAACTAATGCTTTGTAATGCCAGAGAACGGGTGGACCAACACTTGGTGCTGTGGATCTCCAACAGTTTCTGGAAGCATCTTTTTAAATGTCTGTTTCTGTATTTGCAAAGTGGTGCTAGACCCCTTAGGAAAGGAAAGACTTGGATGTTTTAGCAGATCAGAATGTTAGGGGTTGGAAGGGGCCTCTGGAGATCATCGAGTCCAACCCCCCTGCCAGAGCAGGATCCCCCAGGGCAGCCCACACAGGGACAGAGCCAGGAGGGTCTTGGACGTCTCTGGAGAAGGAGACTCCACAGCCTCTCTGGGCAGCCTGGGCCAGGCTCTGGCACTCTCACAGTGAGGAAGTTTTTCCTCATGTTGAGATGGAACTTCCTGGGTTTCACCTTGTGACCATTGCCTCTTGTCCTATCCCAGGGCACCACTGAAAAGAGCCTGGCCTCTTCTACTCGACCCCTACCCTGCAGATATTTATAAACATTGATAAGATCCCCTCTCAGGCTTCTCTTGTCCAGGTTAAACATCCCCATGTCTCTCAGCCTTTCCTCATCTGAGAGATGTTCCAGTCCCTTCAGCATCTTCATAGCTGTAGATAATCATGATTATTTAGCTCTAGATAATCATGATAATTCTGGTTTAGTAGATGACTTCTCTCTGTGGCTACACGAAATTCTGCACATTTGTGTCCTTAAACAGACAGATCACTCTGTGCTGCTCTGTATTAGTTTGTTCTCAGTGGATTGACATTTGATTACTTTTGAATGAGGACACGATTCTTACCACTGCTGGACAAATCCTGCAACTCTAAGTGTCTGCATAGCTGACTGCCTGAGCTTATCTTTATGTCATATATTCTTGTCCATCACACTGCAGGACATTTATTTGCTAAGCATTTCTGACTGTCACCAGCAGGACAGGGTGGGCTTGCAGCCAACTCATCATCTACCTTCCTTTCACCGAATCCATCCTCAGGAACATTTGCAGTATTAAAATCTCCTTGCTTTGGGAAGTTTGCTTAAAATCAATTCCTTAGAAAAGATAAGTGTGCAAAAATATGAATTTAGGTGGGGCTTCATTCTCATGGATTTTTATACAAGAATAAAAAGGATGCCAGTGGAAATTGTGAAGAAAGGCAAGGAAAGGTCAACAAAATATGAAGATCCTTGCCATCTCTCTCTCATTTATCAATAAATGGTTGTGATTTTGACTGATGTAATTGAATAGCAATTTACTGAGTCAAATTTCTGGGTTCCCTGAGAAAAGAACTTGCAAAAAAGTCAGTGTTGCATCCTTTGATACTATGTAGGTAATTACAGGGATCCCACAGAGACATCAATTACTTCCCTAACTTGTGACACGTGCCATTGCATCAGTTGCCATGGAGTTCAGATCTCTTGCATGAGCTGTGATACTCCTTCCTTATTTGTTCTCTCAGTAAATATGTACTTAACATTAAGAAAGACAATGAGAAGAGAGGAAAGGAGTCTTGGGGAAAGCTCAAGTGAGCATCTGTCATTTTCCTCAGGATTTATAAAAGTAAAATGGCTGCTGCAAAAATCTTTGTGGTATGTAAACAGGAAAAGCAGAGGAATAAAAGTGCAAACTGAGTGAATATGTAGATTGGTGCTGAGGGAGGTGGCAGGTTTTATTGCTAGGCCACTCTTGATCGTCTTTGAAAGGTCATGGAGAATAGGAGAGTTGCCTGAAGACTGGAGGAAAGTCAATGTCACTCCAGTCTTCAGAAAGGGCAAGAAGGAGGACCCAGGAAGCCCCAGGCCAGTCAGCTTTGTCTCCATCCCTGGAAAGGTGATGGCACAGCTCACTCTGGATGTCATCTCTAAGTATGTGGAGGAAAAGGTTATTGGGAGTGGTCAACATGGATTCAACAAAGGGAAATCATGCCTGACAGATCTGATAGCCTTCTATGATGGTGTGACTGAATGGGTAGATGAAGGGAGAGCAGTGGATATTGTCTACTTCTACTTCAGCATGGCTTTTGACACTGTCTCCTGTAACATCCTCATAGGTAAGCTCAGGAAGTGTGGGTTAGATGAGTGGACAGTGAGGTGGATTGAGAACTGGCTGAAGGACAGAGCGGAGAGGGCTATGATCAGTGGAGTCTAGCTGGAAGCGTGTAGCTAGCAGTGTTCCCCAGGAGTCAGTACCGGGGCCAGTCTTGTTCACCAGTGGCCTAGATGGAGGGATAGAGTGTACCCCCAGCAAGTTTGCTGATGATGTAAAACTGGGAGGAGTGGCTGATACACCAGAGGCTGTGCTGCCATCCAGTGAGATCTGGATGGGCTGGAGAGCTGGGCAGAGGGGAACCTAATGAAGTTCAAGAAGGACAAGTGTAGGGTCCTGCACCTGGGAAGGAATAATCTCTTGCACCAGTACAGGTTAGGGGTAGACCTGCTGGAAAGGAGCTTTGCTGAGAAGGACCTTGGAGCCCTGGTGGACTGCAAGTTAACCATGAGCCAGCAGTGTGCTTTTGTAGCCAAGAAAGCCAATGGTATCTTACGGTACATTAAGAAGAGTGTGTCCAGCAGGTCAAGGGAGGTTCTTTTCCCCATCGACCCTAGTGAAGCCTTATCTGGAGTATTGTGTCCAGTTCTGGGCTGCCCAGTTCAAAAGAGACAAGGAACTACTGGAGCGAGTCCAGTGGAGAGCTATGAAGATGCTGAGGGAACTGGACCATCTCTTTTATGAGGAAGGGCTGAGAGACCTGCATCTCTTTATCCTGGAGAAGGGAAGGCTGAGAGGGGATCTGATCAACACTTATAAACATCTAAAATATGAGTGTCAAGAGGGTGGGGCCATATTCTTTTCAGTGGTGCCCAGCAACAGGACAATGAACATGAGGAAAAACCTTCTTCAGTGTGAGAGTGCCAGAGCCTGGACCAGGCTGCCCAGAGAGGTTGTGGAGTCTCCTGCTCTGAGGAGATTCCAAACCCTCCTGGATGTGATCTTGTGCAACCTGCTCTAGGTGACCCTGCTCTGGCAGGGGGGTTGGACTCGGTGATGTCCAGAGATCCCTTCCAACCCCTACCATTCTGTGATTCTGTGATAAGCCTGCACTGCTCTCATGCCAACCAGTTCTGTAGTATCTCACTCTTCAAGATCTGAACTCAACAATCCTCACTGATAAGTAGTTTTTAGGGGTTGGAAGGGACCTCAGTTTAAAAGGAGACTTGACATTTTTTCCTTGTCTAGTCTCTAAGCATATAAAAAGTCTAATACTGGAATATACTGTGATCTTGTTATGTACTTGCTTCTGCTTCATATCAATGCCCTAGTGAGTCTTTTGCTTACAAATCAGCCTTTTGCTGATTTAAATGGCAGCAAAATTTAAACTTTAGCCTAAATGTTGTTTCGTCTCAGTTTCTCCAGGGCTTTTTCTTCTGCATGAGCCATCTTACTTGGCTTTATTTTGCCTCAGTATTGCTGTCTTACTCATATCCTGAGTTAATGGTAACACAAGGCATAAGAAATAATTTTCTAGCCCTTTGTAAGCTCTCGGTAGTTATTAGAGGGCCAGACAGGCTTAACCTGAGCACATAAGTAATTGCTCAGAGTCAGGGAGTCTGAGTGCTCTTCTTTTCTTTCGAAAGTGTAAAATAAGCCACTGCATTGTGTTCCAGCCTGTGCCAACTGCCTGCTCTTAGAGGCCGTTACGGGGACCGTTCCCTGCAAAAGACACTGTTGTTAGATTTGAAATGTGACTTTGTGGCTTGTAATTTAATTTTTTTTTTTTTTTTTGGCAGAAGCTGTAGTTGTTATCTGCTTGTAACCCTTTGAGATATATGGGTGCAATAAAGAGCGAATATATCACTGAAATTCTGTTTGCTTAAACTTAACAGTATTTCCACAGAATTGACAAAATATCTGGCTTCAATTCTGTAGTTAGAAAACAAATCCCTGACTTTTCTCTACACCACAGCTGTCTTGAAGAGGCAGAACTAGGTTAATTAAAATAGAATTAATTTTCCTTGGATTTTTTTAAAATATTTTTTTTAAAAAACATGAGTCCTGTTAAAGATGAGCTTTGAAGCCTGTTGTCTAGCTGAAAATGAACTTGAAATTTGGCTGTTCCGTGATTATCTTCTCTCTCAGATATAAATATGCTGAGGGTTTCTTCATTTGGGAGACCAGAAGCACCACCAGAAGATTTAAACTTCTTGAAATGCAAAACCCATTGTGTAGTTGGAATTTTTCCCTAATTGCAGACTTTTTCAAAATATACATATTCTGGAGCAGTAAAACCAGCTGGGACTGTTTGGAATGAGTAACTACTTCAGAAGGTAGCCAAGTTCAAGGGTATCCTTATCTGCTTTACTGTTCCAGCCACAATTTCACATAATGCTGTTCCTTCACACAGCTGACATCTCAAAACATATTTCTGACCACTGTCAGGCAGCTTTTCAAGTTCACACATGAAACCCCCTCAAGTGCTATGTACTCTTGAGTAGTTTTCAGCTGAGACAGTTCTAGTGTGGAAGGAATGTAGCCTTTCCACCATAGTGAGATTTACCTTATGACTAGGTTGTTGGCTTGTTGATTTTTTGTCGGGGTTTTTTTTTTTGTACTCAGGCCTCTTTTCTCAGGCAGAACTCATACAAGGAGTAGAACCAAACATTTGCTTAAGTCAGGAGTGCTAAATTAGGCAAATATGGGGTGGAAGAATTACTGCAACTTACTCAGGAGAGTCATAAATTAGCTCTTGCAAAACACGTCAGTTTGCAGTGGAAGGAATTTTTCTTTCTCTTATAAAGCTTGGAGATGTAACTCTGGCAAGGAGGTTAGTCTTTCTACAGACTAGTTTACAACTTGTAGAGGACTGAGGTAGGCGATGGAAGGAAAATTTACAGAGCAGCCCCAGTACGTTGCACGGCACAGATGGCTTGCTTTCTCCATAAATGAACCTTGTTTCTTTGAGGCTGGCAGAAACTGTGTTAGAAAAATTTCCAAGCTCAGCAGCAAGCACTTCTGTGTACAGCTGTGGCTTGCATCTGTCAAAGCTTGTCTCAGAACAGTGGAGGCAGCTCAAAAGTTCCATCAACAACGTAGGACGTAAATACTTGGCTAGCAGTACACTGGAGCTCATAGCTTTTGGCCCACTTCTATCCTGAAGGTAGCAGACAGGGCACTGAATATTACAGGAATCTGCCAACACACTCAGTACATTATTATTTCTCATTTTATTCCTATGGGTGTCAGTCAGGCAAGCTCCTTTCTGATTCCTACCATACCCTCTCTTTGTTAATTTTTTGAATTGAAATTCATGAAGAGATCTGTGATGTCAGTACTGGACATTGCAACTTCATCTTAGTCATAAAAGTTTTCTCATTTCAGGAACCTAGGTTGTTGTCTTTTTCCTTGCTTTGGATACTCAGCACAAGATTTGAGAAATCCAAACGCTTGTACAAACCTTTAACGGGCTGTAACCTACAAGTTCCTCCTCTGTGTTGTAACTTCCTGAAGATAAGTAATAAATTACTTCTCTAGGCAGTCAAAAATGGTGCAAGAAGGCTCTTAATGTTAGCACATCAATGCTAGCCAAAATGTCTCCACCTGAAGCCATGTATAGAAATGAAAATCAAAGGCTCAGTAAAACACAGCAGACATTGCTGGGTGATAGGTTTACAATGACTGTCCTGGATAGCTTGCTCGGAGATTTAAAGCAATGAAGATATTTTATCTGATTGTAGCTTTTCCAGGAAAGTAAAAGCCATGCATACAGTGTGTAAGCCTTCAGACTTTACAGTATCAACTGTATTTGGCATAGATACTAACACAAATGAGTTCTTTTTCTCCTCCTTGATGAATACCATAGTAATTTCTGTGACCAGAACACTAGGCATTTTGATTATCTGCTATCAGCTAACAGTTATTTCCTGCTACTGAAAGATGCTTGCCAAATAAGTCTTAACAAAGTGGATACAGAAATCCTGGTTTTGGAGTTTTCACGATGCTACCGAAAGCCTTCGGGAAGTAAAAAGAAAGAGATTTTCTGAGTCCTTGGTGAGACGTGTAATAAAAGGGCACGTAAACCCGTGGTGGAAGATTTGGATCTATTTACAATAACGACCACTTTTTTTTAATCTTTAATTCTTGTTCCGATCTGAAATTTATAAATTGGTGAATTTTAAATATTTTACTTGAATTTCTGGTCAATAAGTGTCTATGGCTGGAAACAATTGCCATGCACGGTGTACAGTCCTTTGTGGTAGCCTTACTAGGGGAAAGAGAAAATACTTTCATGGTTTTATAATAGGCTGAGCTGTTCACTTTTGAAAGCAGATACAGCCTCTGAAGAATTAAAGAAATTCAACAGATAAATAGTTCAAGGATGGGTTTATGCTACGCTGTGTCTGTTTTGTGGCTGGCTGTAGAAATTGAGCCCTGCTTTCCCAAATTACCTTTTTATGAATCTATGTAGTTTCTAGGTGCCAGTAACTTTGACTGAGAAATAAGGCTTTCTTCTGGAGATCTAGGGGCAGTGGTGTTTAGGAACGTATCTCAGTGTATCTTTATTGCTAATCCCATCCCAAAAGGAGAGTTCATTTCAGTTTGTATTTCTGTAAGTTTATAGCACCGTATTCAAAGGCAGGTGTCACACAGCTGGGCCAATGCAAGGCAAGGTCCCCAGCATCCTCCTGCTGCAGTGGAGTAGCAGATTGATGTGTCCTTGGGAGCTCAAGCTCTCCCCCATGCTTGAGTTCAGTTCCCGCTGGAGGCTTCTGAGCTTGTTTTTTGGAAACTACTCAATTCCTTGTGACAACAGGCAATGGGAAGGGAATGGAGAAGGAGGGAAGAAATAAAGGGAAAGAAGCTGGTAGGGAGCCAGTTTCTCTTGTACCTGCTGCTGATCAGGAGGCAAGGAAGCATTAATTAAACTGTAACCCAACTCCAGAGACAAGCAGTGCGAGTTCTCTACCACAAAGAACAAAGAACATCAGCCAGGAGGAACAGCAAACTAATTTTTGTCTGTGTCATTCTTCTGTGGCTAGGTTTAGGTGGGCATATTTCTTACCCAAGAAAGATGTAGTAAGTCACGGCGAAGGAGAGAGGGGACGTTTGAAATGAGTATAGGCTTCGTTCATTAATTGGACAGCTGAGCACAGATGAAATGCTGCAGTCCTCTTGCTTGCAGACAGTTAAACAAGAGCTGGTTTGGACTGATGTCAATTCCGTAGGGTTTTCTATGTACTCTGCAGCCCCAAGTGTTCAGAATTCAGAGGTCAGGTTCTCAACAGGTGATGGCATGGCAGAAAAATGACTCATTCAACCTAACAAGCTAACTGTTTAGGTATAGCAACTAATGACAGCATTTCAAAGACTACTTTCAAGGAAGCAGTTGATTTTCATATTTGGTTTTTTTTGACCTCTTGGAGAAACATTTTCAGACTTTTCCCACTAATTGTTCTTTGCATGAAGACTAGAAATGGCCACAAAAAAAAGAACGAAATATAGCAGAATGTCTTTTGGAACTGCAGGAATCCAGGAATGAGGGCTCTAAGTACAAAGCTGATCATAATGAAGCTTGCCGTTAAAATGACTACACTTGGCTGTACATTATGGGCTGGATGAAGGGCAGCAGAAGGGCTCTTTGACAACAGCAGTCAGCTTGGATTTATAGGGAACCTTGGGAGCACCTAAATATCTACAATATTCATTCTTGCACTGTAAAGTTCAGGAAGGTAAGTGACATTGAAGTGCCTGTTTGCACACACAGAGACACCCACCAGTTCATGAGCAGAAGTGACCTCAAGAACCGTACTTTGAACGGTGGATGACTTGTTTTTGTTTCTGTACGTATTTCCTAGTGATGCTGTCCTAATAAAAATACATTGACTTTTTTCTTTTTTTTTTTTTTCTTTTTTTTTAGTATTTTTGAAAACCAGTGAGTCTAGGATAGCTTCACTTTTAGTAGCTGGATCAGAGTGAGCAGTCTTGAACTGCTAACCCCTTAGAATGACACAGACATGAAAGGGATGCGTGTATCCTTTCACTGTGCTGAGATATCAGGATAATTATCCAACATTCAGTTCCCTCTCAGTGCTTTTCAGTGCATTTTGAATGAAGAGACTGTGAGGACAGCTGATTTTAATCTGAGAATCCACTTTAAAGGGGCTCAGGAGATTCAGTGCTAATAGAGGAGCTAAGTGATACAGAAGTATTACTTACTCCTCAAATGGGAAGATGAAAATGAGAATCCTTAGATAATACAGAGTGGAAACAGATACCTGCTGATCTTCCCTCAGGCTCAAAAAAAGACTGAATGAAGAGTATGGAAGGAAGCTGATGCCACAGAGGACTGTCCTTTATCAGCTTTTTTTCATTCATTCCAGTGGACCTGAACTCCATGTTCTAACTCTGAGAATACTGACGGACTAGAAAATTGGGTAGAAGGGGAAATTGGTGCTTCCTGTTGAAACAAATTATTTCCTGGGCTGGATTGTAGAATGGAGAGCTCTCTAAAATGTGCAACGGGCTAGTCATGATTCATGCTGAGACACAACTTATATGCGTCCGAGTGGCTGTGGTTTTTTTACACCTGTATGTTTTATCTCTCAGTTCTAGCCCCTGCTTTTGGGGTTCTTGGTTTCATCTGTCTTAATCTTGCACCCAAGAGATGGGCCGGTGTTTTATTTACTTGGGAACTGGCATAATGTAAACAGGAACATGATGATAGCGTGCCACAGAAAGCAATGCATTGAGAATAGCTTAGCTTTGCTCCCCCTCGCTTTCCTCTGTTGTTGAATTTCTACAATAGGTTGACAGCATTGGTGTCTGAGGTTCTTCTTCTTACCTCATATGCATTTGCTGGTTCATACCAAGGGTGTTGGGAAATACTCAAGACAGTTCAAAAGTGCTCAGCAAACTGGATACAGAAGGAGAATTATAGCAGTGATATCAAGGTTGCTTGAGTAGCTGAAAAGAAAGAAAAGAAATAAAGGGAAAGGGAAGGGAAAAAAGGAAAGGGAAAGGAAAGGGAAAAGGGAAAAGGGGAAAGGGGAAAGGGGAAAGGGGAAAGGGGAAAACAAAAGAGGAGAGGAGAGGAGAGGAGAGGAGAGGAAGGAAGGAAGGAAGGAAGGAAGGAAGGAAGGAAGGAAGGAAGG